>LRSR01003249.1:0-12373 GCA_001579985.1 Hypsibius dujardini
CAGGCAGGCAGGCAGGCAGGCAGGCAGGCAGGCAGGCAGGCAGACAGAGAGTTAGTTATACAGACAGGCAGGCAGACAGACAGACACACTGAGAAACTGACAGACAAACAGAGAGAGAGAGATAGAGAGAGAGAGACAGACAGGCAGACAGGCAGATAGACAGACAGAAGCCAGACAGAGTATGAACGAACAGCCTGTAGTATACAGACGAAAAACACATTCTTCCTTCTATATGGAGCGTGGCATTTTTTTACCCAAGGTTGAAGCGTCATCCACGAATATAATTTCCGTCAGCAGATGTGACGGTGTCCTGTCCAAAATACTGTGCATGCTTCGAATCAGCGTGCTCCAGGCTTCGTTATGGAAGCAAAGAATTACACTGGTGTCAGGCAAATTGGGTAAGTACTTCTTGGCGTCTTCTTTGCATCTGAAAATAAACGGCAACCACAGACGTTAGGTTGCCGACCAAATCAAGCAACCTTCTTATCCTGGCAAGCAGGTTATTCCGTCATTCGGAAACACAAACAGAAAGGCAGGGCCATGCACAAGCAGGCAGGCGGATAGGCAGACAGACTGATAAGCAGGCCCATGCACAAGCAGGTAGGCAGACAAACAGACAGGCAGGCATATAACATGACTTATAGACAGACAGACAGATAGACAGACAGACAAACAACAGCAAACAGACAGACAGACAGACAGACAGACAGACAGACAGGCAGGCAGGCAGACAGACAGACAGATAAACAGACAGGCAGACAGACACCACTTACTCTTTTGATCGCATATCCGGCAATCGCCGCTTCACAGAGATCATATCACTTGCATACTGATTAAAAGAATTGGCGTCAAATCCCTCCTGATACTTTTTCTTCTCCTCTTCCGGCCCCAACAATTCTTTGGTAATAGTGACCGCCTCACCCATCTCGCCTGGGCCGTCCCTCGGGTGGTCCTTCTCGTCGTTCTGGTCAGGCATCGGCAAGACGTTCGCCCCATCCTTACGCTCGGCTGCGACTCTATCATGTCCACTGCCCACCACGTCACTGCCTCCAACAACATCGGCGATATTCGTGAACGGATGTCTTGCAAGAAACAGGAGAAAAATCAGGAAAATGGCCACAGTCAACGCCAGACCGTATTTGATGGCATTCTCCTGACGGATCAGTCGCTGGAGTTTGATGAGGATGATGGTGATGAGTGATCGTGCCATATTTTGGCCATATCGTTCGTTCCCTGTGTCTGTCTGTGTGCTAACTGCTCCGCGGCAGCGAAACAACTCTAGCTCGTCGATCTGTCCAAAGGGCAAACTGGAAACGAAACTGCCGGTGAAGAAAACCGCCGCTGCGAGCGAAATCATAATCAATGAGCAAGCAACCTCGCTTCCTTTCATCGGGGCATATTGTGTCAGAAGTGTTCTTTCATATTGCGATGTTGAGGTGATCAGGTGGGGACGTAATTCGAACGACCAATTGGCCGGAGGGCTCCCGAGTGTGTGAACGAATTTCCTACTGGTACCGAAAAAATAGACAGCAAACAGGCAGGCAGATAGGCAGACAGACAGACAGACAGACAAACAGTCAAACAGACACACAGACAGACAGACACACAGACAGACAGACAGACACACAGATAGACAGACACACAGATAGACAGACAGACAGACAGACAGACAGACAGACAGACACAAAGACAGACACACAGATAGACAGACAGACAGACAGACAGACAGACAGACACGGCGTTACCGATGTAGTAGATGTTCTTCGCTACCCGGCCGCCGTATCTCAGTTCCTGGAGGTGATTACTGGTTTAAAATGAAAAGAAAGGCGGTCACAGATCGGCGACAGTAGCAATAAAACAAAAAATAGAGAGGATGCAATGCGATTTCGCACTCTCAAAAACACACTTTGATTCAGGTAAAATTATTCAAACAATATTAATATTATTAAATTGATTTGCAAATAAATTTGAATGTAATTCGCGTATCAAATTAAAGCATTTGGACCGTCACTCCGTGGAGTTTAGACTGGTGCTGCCGCGTAATGAGAAAACTGGATTCCAGTTCCAGTAAATGCAAACCACTCAAGGCAGCAATCAATCAAAAGAATTCGTCAAAAAATCGGATTTTTCGTGAGAAAACTACTTGTTCCTGGAGAGAACATGTTACTGTCAGCTAGAACGTGTTGTTCTCAAGAGAACATGTTACTGTCAGCCAGAACGTGTTGTTCTCAGAGAGAACATATTACTCTTAAAAAGAACATAATATTCTCCCGATGTTCTCAACAAGAACATGTGTTTCTCCGCGCGAACATATTTTTCTCTGCAAGAACAAATTTTTCTCTGCGAGAACAAATTTTCCTCTGCGAGAACATGATTCAAAGGGAGAACTTATTTTGGGGAAAGAGAACAACTCTGACGTTTTCCCGACGATTTTATTAATTCTCCCTCATTTGTTCTCGTATTCTCAATTTTCTATTCCAGAATCCCAATCCCACGTATTTCGTTATTTCATCTAATGCTTTGGGCATTTTGCTAGGAAATTGAATTTGAGGAGCTTTTGAGGATGGAAAACTTCCGTGAACCCGGGGAGATGTCTTCGGGCGATGAGAGAGCGGAGAAGAAGCGGAAATCGCACAAGAAGGAGAAGAAAGACAAGAAACGCGATCAGGATGCGGACGGCGGAGAGGAGCAGGAGGAAAAGCGTCGCCACAAGAAGGAGCATCGCCATAAAAAGTCGAAAAAAAGTAAAAGCGAGAAGCGCGACAAATCTCCCGCCGTGGATGATGACGAATCTGCGGAGCGGAAGAGCAGCCGAATTAAAAGTACCGAGCATGTACCTGGTGATGCCACGCTTGGGGCGCACAATTCCCCGACGACGACCGACATTGCGGGGAAGGAGTCTTCCTCATCATCCGTGGGAAAGACTGCCACTGCCACCATCGCGCCGTTTGTGGAGCCGATGGATCTGAATTCTGGTCAACGCGTGGAGGAGATGTCCATCGAAGAGACCAAGTAAGTGTGAGAAATGGCGTTTGGTCTTCCTTCCTGATACAAGAGACATCCTGGGGTAGTTTGCCATTGAATCGTATGATTGATTGGCTGATTGACGGCATTGAGGTGTGTAGTCGATTGTCATCGCTTGATTGATTGATTGACAGCATCGATGTGTGGTGTAGTCGATTGATTGATTGATTGATTGATGCGTTTTTTTCCATTGCAGCAAAGTTCGCGCTAAATTGGGCTTGAAACCGCTGCAAATCGACGGTGCGAAGAACGCGGATGGCTCCTTGGTGACGCCGAAGAAGCAAGAGGATGTCCACGCTCCGCCGATCAACATGGCGGACGCGAAGAAGGCTCAGCTGCTCAAGGAGAAACTTGAAACGCGGAAGGAGAAGCGACAGATTCAGAAGAAATTGAGGTTGCTTCTTCTGCCACTCCGACTTCGACGATCCGTTCATTTATTTTGCTTTCTATTTCAGCAAAGTAAAACCGTTAGCGGCAGGCAGTGACGACGAGGAGAGCGCTGAAGCGTGGGCGGAAAGGACCAGGAGGGAAGCGCGGTTGAAAGCAGCTGAAAGGGTCAGTTCCATCTTCTTAATGCGACGTGGTAAATCAACCAATCAACCAACCAATCAAACGATCAACCAATCAACCAACCAACCAATCAATCAATCAACCAACCAACTGCCCAATCAATCAACCAATCAGCCAACCAATCAAACGATCAACCAATCAACCAATCAATCAACCAATCATCCAATCATCCAACCAACCAATCAACCAACCAATCAACCAACCAACCAACCAATCAACCAATCCATCAATCAACCAATCAACCTCTCGTTTCATTTCCCTTTCCTACCCTTACCTATGTTGTTCTTCTTCTGATAGGAAAGACTTCAAGCCGAGCAAGATGCCGAGGAGGAGAAGGAGGAAGTCCGTCGACAGCCGTCCTACACCATGAACGACCTGAAGGGCCTTCGCGTTGAGCACGACATGGAGAAGTTCCAAGAGGGGCGGGACGTTATTCTCACTCTTAAAGATTCAGGTATCAATTTGATTAGGTTGTTTGACCCAATAAGTGAAGTGAAATATTCAGCCAGTCTTGTTTTCAATAGGCGTGCTGGATGAGGATGCCGGAGACGTCCTGGTCAGTACCGCCCTCAACGAGGAGGAGCGCTTGAAGAAGAACATTGAGAACCGGAAGAAAAAGGCCGCCTACAATCCATACGAAAACGCCGACAACCTGGACGAGTTCGGCACACCCGTGGAGCCGCAGCTGCTCAAAAAGTACGACGAAACCATCGGTGGGGAACAGAAAAAGGCCTTCGTGATCGGTATGTACTTATTTCGGCCACCATATGTACTTATTTCGGCCACCATATGTACCTATTTCGGCCACCATGGACCTATTTCTTCCACTGTATGTACCTAACTTCCCGATCTCAAGGGGCACTTTTTTTTGCCCTACCAGTTAATTTGATCCACCCCGGATCTTATCTGTTCATCACCGTTTGCTATTGTTTACCTACAATCAATCAGTCGACTGATTCAATGTGTGCATCAAGAAATTCCGCTTAATCAATCAATCGCTGCCAGATTGCTCCTAAATTTCAACCAATCACCGACACAGTGAATCCGATTGAACAGTTAACGAGAACTGGAGGGCGTGGGGCTAAACTGTCCCTTTGAGATTGAGATGACGGTACAGTACCTATTTCTTCCACCACATGCACATGTTTCTTCCACCAAAACGAATGTAACATTTTGCTTTTCAGGAAGTCAAATTGTTTGCTTTCCATTTATTATTATTTTTTATTTAATAATTCAGGGGCTGGAGGAAGTTCGAGCGCTGCAGCGGCTTTCCGACAGCAACCTATGGTCAACTTGAAAAATGTAAGAAAACAGTGCATCCGAAGCAGATTGAACGATCAATTTTTATTGGCGAATGGCGTGATTGAATCCTTGATTTGTCAAGCAGTTCACTGCTTGATTCACTCGCAGTTCGCATTTGTAATCTGGTTTGACTGGATTTGCGTGTCTATAGTAGATGTGTCGTCAGATTGATTGCATGTCTGTAATCTCTCGGTTAATGACATACGTGCCTTGTTTTTTTCCGCAGTTGCACGACCTCATGGCCACGCCGCAGACATTAGCAAGAGAGTACTATACGGAGGACGAAATGTCTGCGAAATTCAAGAAGGTTCGGAAGATTAAAAAGAAAGGCGGCGGAGAAACAGGGGGCAGCCAGATACGCTCACGAATTATCGATGACGGTAAGTGAACACTTTACCCTTCTCCTGTTTCTGTGACTTTTTTTTCGCTCCATTTCATAAATAGCTTGCCTGCCTGCCTTCCTGTCTGCCTGCCTGTCTGTCTGCCTGTCTGTCTGCCTGTCTGTCTGTCTGCCTGTCTGTCTGTCTGCCTGTCTGTCTGCCTGCCTGTCTGTCTGTCCGCCTGTCTGTCTGTCTGCCTGACTGTCTGTCTGCCTGCCTGCCTGCCTGCCTGTATATTTCTCTACCTTTTTGTTAGTCTGTTTTTGTCTGGGCCTGTCCTTATGTCTGTCTGTGTGTCTTGCTCCACTGCTCACGGCAAGTTTTAAGTTTACCTGTTGCAGAGGATGCTGCGCCATCATTTCCAACATCTTCCAACCAGATTCTCGATGAGGAGGACGACACCGAGCTCCAGTTGGCCCTCAGCCGATCTCGCCGCATCAAGCAAGAAGAAAGCTTCAAGCCAGTGATCAAAAGGGAAGAAGACGACGACGTGGAAATGGAGCCCTCTCAGTCACCAGCATCCAAGCCATCGGCGTCCTCCTCCCGTGGCGTCGTCTACTTGGACGAGACATCGGAATTTTGTCGCGCCGTGGGAAGTTCCGCCAGCACGTCTCGGGCAGCGGTGCGGGAGGAAGTGATTGTCCAGCCGGAGTACGAGGACGACGCGGTCGACATGGATGTCGATATGGACCGCGATGACGACGGACACCTATTGATGAAGCAGGACGCGAAAGGCGGCTGGAGTGAGGTGCAGTTTGAGGCAGAACCAGCCAATTTGGGGAGTGACGAGGAGGATGGTGGCGGCGGAAGACGTGGAGGGCGGAAGCAAGCGATGGCGACGACGAGAATTGACAGCCATGGAAGACGGGTGAGTTTCAGAAAATCAGGCAGGCATGCTTACAAGGTACCAGACAGGCAGATAGATAGACAGATGGATAAAGAGTCAGGCAGGCAGGCAGGCAGACTGGCAGACAGACAGACAGGCAGACAGACAATGTGTCAAGAAGTCAATAAAGACAGAGACCCAGTCTGGGAGACAGGAAGTGAACCTGGGGGAGTTAAGTTCTGTTACTGAACGGTTTTCATTTCCGTTTTAGGTTCTTATAAAGTCGGTGATGGACGACGAACCCACGTGCGAGCGCGGTGTGGGCGCCGCTTTGAATTTAATTGTGAAGAAGGGTCTTCTCGCCAACGAGAACGCCTCCCGCCATCCGACTGTCTTCAACGACGGCAAGCCTTCGTCCATTCCGGCACAAACCTACGTGATTGACGATAAAGTCATGTACGTTTCTTCCTTTGGCTTCTTTTTTCACTGCGGTCGTAATTTCCGTTTATAATTCGTGTTTTGGCTTTACAGAGACGATGATAAACGCGGTCGACAAGACCGGTACATGGGTCCCACCACGACGTTCAAGGAGAAGGCCGGCTACCAGCCGACCTTCGTGCTGGCCTACCACGACACGGCCGGCCACGCCATGAATCAGAAGGAAGCGTTCAGGGATCTCTCCCACAAGTTCCACGGCAAGGGTCCGGGCAAGATGAAGACCGAACGCCGTGCCAAAAAGTATCTGGAAGAGAAGGTAAATTCGGAAGGTACCGCGAATGGGCGGAACTTTTCTGGTGTGATGAAGTGTTTTTACTTCGCGTTTCTTTCTGACTGTTTACAGGGAAAACCTGACCCTATATCAGAGTTGCTGTAATAGTTTTTTTTTGCAGTTGATGCTGGAGATGAGCTCAACCGACACGCCGCTGCACACTGTTCAGAAGATGCAGCAAAAACAGCAAGAGCTCCAGACGCCGTATATCGTTCTGTCGGGCGCCGCGAGCGCTAAGGGTCCTACACCCATCTCGAAAAAGTCCAACTATTAAATGCATTTAAAATTCGTCCTGTTTATCTTATGTTTGCTTGAGTTCTGGGTTTGGTCTCGAATCAATGAAGCGAAAACATGGTTTGTAAGATATCTTAATAGCTGCTTCGTTTTTTCACATCAGCCCCATGCAATCGATCAATCAACGCGACGACAGCTGTGTTTGAAAAAAGGAACGTAACATGAATTCTCATGGGGTTTCTTCCATCATGCGTAAACGTAAAAAGCAAAATACCACAGACTCTTTGGGGGGAGACAAGATCGAAAAAACCGAAATTAAATCAGGAATAAAAGCAACACAGGCATTCATTCGGTAGTTATAAAAGCAACGAGATCTTGGTAAACAAGATAGGAAAGAAAAGGAAACGCTAATCTGCGATCTGCCGCTTGCGCTGATTCTTCACCTTCTTCAGCTGCATCGGATAAGGAGACACTCCTTTGACCTGCAGCATCTGCTCCAGATGACGGATGCGCTCTGATTTCTTCACAAGCTAGACGAACATGACAAAATGACAGACATTAGGTCATGTAGCCTTGGAAGAAATCAATATAACAATCAACGACTAAGCGTTGCAGTATTCAACGTCAATCCTAATTTCGATCACCTACCCGTGTCTCAAGTCTTCGATTCTTCTGCTTCAGATCGGCAACCTCCTTCTTTAGGTCGGCAATCTCCTTCTTCTGGTCAGCAATCTCCTTCTTCTGGTCAGCAATCTCCTTCTTCTGGTCCGACAGCTCCTTCTCCATCCGCGTCAACCTCCCAATCAGCCCGTTAAACCCTTGGGTCATGAGCTGAAAGGTCCGAATCCCGGCAGAAACCCCTAATCCTCAAAAAACACCAGTCATATATAAGAAAAAAGTGGACGTGAAAGATCACCCAATCAACCAAACACGTTAATGTATTGGTACACACATGGTATAAACCTTGCACTAACTGAGTCGAGCCGTTTGACTGGTGCTTATTGCATCGCTGTACGCAAGGCCGAGAAAAATGGCTCAATTTGGTTAGTGCATGCTTTTTGCCTAGTGTGTATCAATACAAGTACCACACAACGTAACTAATCAACTGACCTTCGTCACTGGAGCGGATTGACTCCATCGACACATCGGCAATCTCTGCTTCTCCACTGCTGTTCGCTGCAAAAAAGAACGCAATCTATTCAAGAATGTTCGAAAGATAAAAAAGGTGGCAGAGAAGCAGGGGCAGCCAGATACTCTCGCATATCACTGATGACGGTTCCCCGCCCCCCATTTCCTGAATGGCTAGCCAGCTTGACTGCCTGCATATCAGTCTGTATTTTTACTTGTTTGCCTGTCTGTCTGCCTATTTGTTAGTCTCCGTGGTTTTCTGCCTGTCTGTCTATTTCTCTACCTGTCTGTCTGGGTATCTTGCTCCTTTTCTTACGGCAAACTTTGAATTTGTCTGTTGCAAACGATGCTGCGCCATCATTTCCAACCAGCTTCTCGACGAGGAGGACGACACCGAGCTTCATTTGGCCCTCCACCGATCTCGCCCCATAGCAAGAAGATCGGAAGATGTTGGAAATGATGGCGCTGCATCCTCTGCTACAGATAAATTTAAACTTACCGTAAGCAGAGGAGCAAGATACCCAGACAGACAGGCAGACACAGACAATAGGGCAAACCCAGACAAACAGGCAGGCACAGACAATAGGACAGGCCCAGACAGACAGGCAGACACAGACAATTGGACAGGCCCAGAGAAAGACTCAACAGACAGGTAGAGAAATAGAAAAACAAAAAAGCAGGGAGACGCACATACAGACAGGCCGACACAGATGGACAGAAAGTTTCAAATAAGAGATCAAAAGGGAAGAAGACGACCACGCGGAAATGGAGTCAGAGTCGCCAGCAACCAAGCCATCGGCGTCCTCCTCCCGTGGCGTGGCGTCGTTTACTTGGACGAGACGTCGGGATTTCGTCGCGCCGTAGAATGTTCCGCCAGCAAGTCTCGGACAGCGGTGCGGGAGGAAGTGATTGTCCAGCCAGTCCAAGAACTGAAAAAGCAAACAAGTCGAAGAGTTAAATCGCGGTTTTCAGTAACAAAGTGAAAGTTTCAAGAGGCAACAGGCAACAGGCAACAGGCATGCAAACTTGAACTAACTGATCAACCGATCAATTAAATAAACAAAGAAATCGCCGCAACGTTGTTCAATGTATCTGAATTTAATAAAAAACTTAATTTAAATTCACCGCATCGCTTTTAACTTGCTCAAAAGAAAAGGCCATATTTACAGTAGTTAAAAATAGAAAATAAAAAATAGTTTATTTAATTTTACACAGAAGCAGAGTTCTCGACCTTTAAAACAACGCTAAATCTTGCAAAATGACTAAGTAGAAATAATCTACCCTTCATGCACCCTTCTTTTATAATAAAACAAAATAAAATAAACTAAACGAATACGCCCAATCAATCAATAAATCAAGCAAAAATTCTGCCAATTATCATTTGCCCAGAAAATCTCCGCACAATCAATCAATCAATCAATCTAATCAGTAACATGCAACATCGTCTCACAAAGCACCGTTCTGGTTCTGGCATCGCAAATCTTCCAAATAAGAATCAGCAGTTCAATTCGCTCAAATTTTGGCGCATTTCACAGATTCTTACATTTTTTGGCCGATACCGAGGAACTTTTGAAACAGGAGGTCCAAGTCGATGTCCAATTTGCAGGCTTTCAGGCACCAGACTCCTCCTTTGGCGTCGCCTACTTTGACGAAACCTCGAAATTTCGTCGCGCTGCGGGAGGTTCCGCCAGGATGTCTCGGGCAATGGTGCGGGAGGAAGTGATTGTCCAGCCAGAGTACGAGGACGACGCGGTCGACATGGACCGCGATGACGACGGACACCTATTGATGAAGCAGGACGCGAAAGGCGGCTGGAGTGAGGTGCAGTTTGAGGCAGAACCAGCCAATTTGGGGAGTGACGAGGAGGAGGATGGTGGCGGCGGAAGACGTGGAGGGCGGAAGCAAGCGATGGCGACGACGAGAATTGACAGCCATGGAAGACGGGTGAGTGTCAGACAATCAAAGGCAGGCATGCTTACAAGGCACCAGATGGAAAAATGTAGGCAGACAATTGGATATATGGGCAAAGGGGGACAGGCAGGCAGGCAGACGGACAAACAGGCAGACAAATAGATAGACAGATAGGCAGACAGATAGATATACAGACAGACAAATAGATAAACAAACAGGCAGACAGATGGATAAAAGGCAGGCAGGCAGACAATGTGTCAAGTAGCCGATCCAGACACAGATTCCTTTTTAGATTCTGATATAATCGGTGATGGACAACGAACCCACGTGCGAGCGCGGTGTGGGCCACAAGCTTATCACTACCTAAATCATTCAAGACTTGTGGACTTACAAAGTTGGCTGGTTCCGCGGTCCTGTTCACCGCATCCACCGTATCTGTGCGATCCACCTTGGCGTGACATTGTTTCGACTATAAAGAGAAACAAACGTGCAGTAATGTGACTTAGTCAATCAAAGTTTGACTGATACGTTTTACCCCTACGGCCCACCAGAACCCTCAAAGTACCGTGATCTCCCGATTTTAAGGGGCACTTTTTTGGCATACCAATTAATTTGATCCACCCCGGATCTTATCTGTTCATCACCGTTTGCTATTGTTTACCTACAATCAATTAGTCAACTGATTCAATGTGTGAGTCAAGAAATTCCACTTAATCAATCAATCAATCGGTGCCAAGTTGCTCTTGAATTTCAACCAATCACGACACAGTGAATCCAATTGAACAGTCAACGGATGACTGGAGGGGGTGGGGCTTAACTGTCGCTTGAGATTACGGCATTCTCAGCACAACTGCACACCAACGGTCGCAATACTGTAGTGTCACGATTGCAACGGTCGGTTAAGCCCCGCCTTTGTCACACGCCTTTGTTCCAAGACGCCACCAGAACGGCCCATCTTTTTTTTCCCATCACAATATTTTTTTGCTTATTCCTTTTTAAATACTTTTTTAGCTGTTACAGCTGAAATTAATTTTCAAAATTAAACAAATTTGGAAATCGACTGCCGAATCAATATAAAGTAAAAGTCACGATATTGCGGACGTCACAGGCGCGTTTGAACACGTTTGCGTCATAACGAACCTGTTCCGAGACGAGGCACGGAGTAGAAACGCGCCTGTGACGTACTCAAAATATCGTGACCTTTACTGTTTACTGATTCGGCGTTCGATTTTTGAGTTTTCTTAATTCTGACTATTAATTTCACCTAGCTGAAAGAGCATTAAGAAAGGAATACGCGAAAAAAATTGTATTGGGAAAAAAACACGATGACGTAACGCCAGGGACCAGGGGCAACTGCGTTTCTTCTCTGATTCTTCTCTCATTAAAAATGTATAATAAGAATTTACCCGGAAATGAAATTCAGATAATTACCTTACCTGATTGCGTTAGTACAGGAAACTTAAATTGGACGATTTCGGGGAAATGGAAGAAAATCGGATGACGGAAGAGTAAGAGAGTAGAGAAAAATGGAGAAGAATGGAGAAGAATGGAGGAAAACAGCGTAAAACTGAATGACGAAATAAAACACAAGTTGGCTTTGGCAGTTGGCACAAGGAAAGCACGGTAGGGCGAGGAGACTGCTGATTGGATAGGAGCCGGCTGTGGGCCGGCCGGCCGATTTCAGGATTTTGTTTATGAATAGGTGTGGATGCCCTTGTACCAGTCAAGGACGAAGACCCTAATAGGCGGTATTCCTACTTCGTTTTGCCAAGTGTTCAAGTTTTTCTCCAGCTTGATTCCGGCAGGACCGAATTAACTACTAAAAGTCGTACGCACCATTTGGCACAACAAAGCACTATACGTTTTTGCGACGTGTGTACGACGCAAATTTGCCTTGGCAGTTGGCACAAACAAGCGCGGTACGGCGAGGAGACTGCTGATTGGATGGGAGCCAGCTGGGGGCCGATTTTAAAACTCTATTCATGAACGGTCTTTGCCGCGGCGCTAGTGAAAGCTCCGGCTTTACCGAAGAAAAAAGAATATTGCAGAAAAGACAAAAGACGCACTAGGATAAAGATAACGATGCAAGAACGACGACATGCAGAAGAAGCGGATAGATCACAGACAATATCAAGAAATAGTGCAGACAGGCAAGCATACAAGCATGTAGTGGAGAACCAACCAGGCCGATATCTAGACAGACAACCATGAGTTAGACAGGCAGGCAGA
>LRSR01003250.1:0-55776 GCA_001579985.1 Hypsibius dujardini
CTGTACGTCTGTCTGCCTGTCTATCTGTTTCTTTGTCTGGCTTTGATCTTTTTAGTTTGATGTATTCGTACCTATAAATAGGTTTCCCAGATCTCGTACGCAACAGCTTTTGCAACAACCGGAAGGTCAGGTACTGTATGTATCGATAATGTGAAAACAGCAACTCCAAAATAGCCACAAACGATCCTCTAACCACAAGATATGTTCGCATTGTCCGATTTCGGCACACAAAGTACAGCGTCTGCAGCAAATATTTCACCACATCTGGCTCCTGATCCTTGGCCGCGACCCAATCCAAAAACACATCCAATAGGAGCATTTCCAAAAATTGCCGCTGCACAAACGTGTTCTGCGACATATTCCGTATCAAAAGAGCTAACCAAATGTTTAGCTCCGGGTCGCGGGAATTCCTGATAATTGGCTCAAGTTTCCGTAAGGCGCCCACTTTACAAAACAGCCGGACAAAAGCATTGGCATGAGATAACGATGCCAGCAACATAATGGCTAACCTTTGCGGCAGGCCAGTGCGATATGTAATTAGCTGCGCCAGTCGTCGGACTAACCCGGGAATCGACAGAATTCGGAGCTTCATCCGGGTCGATTGTTCGGAGAACAGGAAGAAAACCCGCAATGCCGTGAGAATGTAACGTTTCTTCTTTTGAAAGAAAAACAGCTGCATTGTTTTTGGGTTCTTGATCACAAAACGGAGACTGTAATGCCGGGGTATTCGATCGCCGGCTTTCGTCCATAAAGGCAACCGCGTGTCCGGCTCGTCGTGACACAATTCCGGCGTGAGGTTCTCCAGCCGAAACCAGTGCTTTCGACGCTTCTTCTCGATGATCCAAGCTTTTTTGTTGTGGAATTGTAGGTGGGTCTGATTGCTGGTTCGCCAGACTGGCGTATCCCAGACCAGTGCATCCGGCGGTGGGATAACAATAACGGGTGGTGCTTCATGGTGGGGGTCAGGTTTGACCGGCCCTTTCCCTTTGGCAGCTTTTCCTTTTGCCGGTTTGGTTTCAGCGTTTTCTTTTGGCGGAGATTTACCTTTACCTAGTTCAAAGTAAATCATTATCCAAAAGCAGTATAAATATGACGCAGATCGAAACATACAGACACAAAAACAGAAACAAATACAGGCACAGTTACCGACAAAGACACAGACACAGACACAAACACAGACACAGACACAGAGATAGAGACAGAGGCAGAGACAGAGACAGACACGACACAGACATAGACACAAACACAGACACGACACAGACACAGACACAGTCACAGACACAGACGCAGACACAGACATGACACAGACACAGACACAGAAACAGACACAGACACAGACACAGACACAGACACAGACACAGACACAGACACAGACACAGACACAGACACAGACATTAGAGACCACACTGAGTTTCTCGTTTATGTGTATTTACTTCATACCTTTCGGCGCTACCTTCACGGGCGCCACCGTCGTCAAGGGAGTCGAAACTCTTTCAGGGTGCGGTGCCGGAACCTCTTCTTCCTCCACGACACGGGCTGCAGGGTCCTCGTACACGAACTTTACCCTTCTCGGCTGATGACGATGCCTGCGAGTACTGTCTTCCACGGCATCAAACTGGTACACCAATGTGGGAACGTCTGCGTGCGTCTGAGTGGTCGGAAAGCGATGCGACGAGGGGTTGTCAAAGATTTCAGACGTGATCAACGGAGATATTTCTTTGCGATGCGAACTTTCCGGGGCTTGATGGGATGCGACCTCAGTAAAGGCTGTGATTGCAGGACCATTGCCGATCCCTCCTGCCACAGCAGAGGTCGCTGGTATATTTCCTGGGCTGAACTGACTGTCAATTAAACGGTTTAGCAAATCGATATCCGCCGGTGCGAAATCGAATGAACTTCCATGTTTCAGGGTCGCCGATTTAGGGACACTGACTCTCTTAGAGCTACGCGAATAAGGTCGATCCGGCAGAAAGTCGTAATCCTCATCACTGAATGCATCCTCCAGCTCATCGTAGTCGCGTACTTGGTTCTTCACATCCTCCAACTCGGCTGGATCGACGGTCTCAACGTCGGGATCATCTTCGTGACATTGGAACTGCACGAAGGGTGTCTCTTCACACCAACTAAACGTTCTATCCATACAAACTGACGGCCTTTATTCTAACCGTTTTAGAAACTGTGAAAGTACTGAATCGCTTACATTCAACCAGCGGATAAATTTTCCCATGCTTCAGTTCAAGTTCACCGTCTTTTACCCAGATGTCACAGTATCTGGTTGCTGAAACTATGACGACAAACAATGCGAGCACTGCGACAGAAGAATATTGCCCAAGAGAGGGAAGCCCCGAAGGTAAATGCTCTACGGGAAGTGTCTAAATTCTCTTGGTGAGTGCTACTATTGTCACAGACAGTGACAAGGTGATGTGCCAGGGCATTTTCTGGCGTTCGGTGTGAGCGCTCTTGCAGAGGGGAGTATTAGAGATGCAGACCTCCCGATCGCTGTACTCGGCGTTAGATCCCTGGCGTTCGCAGGCCCAAAACGAATATCCATTCTTCCAAGACCCACAATTCCAAACTGCATCAACTGTAGTGTCGTACAATTATACTTAATGTGAAATACATTGCTGCATTTTCTCGCCGCTACAGTGTTTGCGCGATTATATGCACTGGGTGATGGAAAAAGCATTTCCGGTTTCCTCTCCTACAAAGCGGCAGACTCTCATAAACCTTGACGCCGAAACGCTCTTGCAATCAGTACTTTTATGCTTACATGAACATCCTGCATTATCTGAGAATGAGGAAAAGCACAATTTAGGTTTATCATGGAGGAATTCCTATATGTTGTAATGTACGAAACGCATCGAGCTATTGGTGTGAAAAAAGATATCACGCACGTGAAAGTTGGCACGTATACTTCACTTCGACTGAAAACAAGCCAAAGTCCTGTGTCGAATGTCGACACACACTTCGCTAAAAAAACCGCATGAGATTTTCCGAGGGAACATCTTATCAACAAAAGGACTGCTCTCTCAAGGCTCAGTCCTGTTAAAAACAAATACAGCAGATTTTGCCGAAGGGATATCTCAAGTCGATAAAACCTCAAACAACATCAACATTTTTACAATCCTCGAGAAACACCGATACAGGATCCTTGCCGTCGGCGTGTTTCAGCATTCCAGTCACAGTATTATCGGACACCAGCGGCAGCAGATGTTTCACCAACGCCACCGAATACGGCGGGGCAATCACATCCAGCAGCTCCAAGACGAAATGTCGAAAGACCGAGACGTCGGTGTCTTGTTTGGCATACGCCGATCGGACATAGCCCAAAACAGGAAGAACACACCCGCAGCTGACCAAATGGATCATCCGATCGAGGAACATCTTCTGCAGTTCCAGCCGGATCAGCACGTCCAACTGCGGCCAGGGAGCCTCGAACAACTCCACCAGGAGGTCGAGAATCCTTCGGTGCAGCGTGGGGTGGAGCGTGGCAATCTCGTCGATGATGATGAGGTGAGCGGGGGTGTTGCGACTCTCCCCGGCAAACTTGAAGTAGCTCGGCTCCTTGACAGTCTTGCCGATCCAGTGGATCATGCCGAGGGAGATGACGCCGAACTTGAGAAAATTGAAGACGGCCGGCAGTTCGCTGACCACGTCGTTGCCCTTTGCAGACATTTCCAGGATCTTTCGTAAGGATTCCTGAGTGAACTTCAAATCTTCCTGCAATAAAAAGTTGTTAAAATTTGAATGTCTACGAAGTTCACCTGAGTAAGATCAGACACGCAGTATATGATTCGAACCTTAAAGATGTCCAGACGTGTTTGAGTGTGGTCCTTTTTTGACGGGACACTCCATTTTTCAAAGACGGCGGCCATGTAAGACAACAGGAAAATGTACTTTGGTCGATGGTCAGTCGGAATTTTGGGATCAGTCGAGAAGAGGCTTTCGATTAGGAGCTCAGCGAAACCCTTAAACCGCAAAAGTCCCACCGGAGGAGGGTCGGCGGAGCTGTAGGCTTGAAAGAGGATTTGGATGTCGGCTGGGTTGAGGCTCTTTTTGGCGACCATCGATGCCACGGCTTGCATAACCTTCGGCCAGGCAGCGCCTTTCGCGATGCTCAGCTGTGTCTGCATAGTTTGGTGGTCTTTTATGCTCTCATTAACATCTTGCATTATCTGAAAAAGAAAAGCACAATTTAGGTTTATCATGGAGGAATTCCTGATGCTTATTGTTAGAAGCAGCATGTTAGAACCATGTTAGCAGATGTCATCATTGCCGCTCACCTTGACGAGATTCATTCCCCCTGGACATTCATGGATCAAACTGCTCATGATCATCTGAGCGGCCAAGTAAGTGCACTCCCCGTTTGTGATCAACTTGGTGAAGTCTGACAAGGCCCCAGGGGCGCCATCGACAATCCTCCCCATGGTCGAGTCAAACACCCTGATGAACACCTCCATCTGATTGACCGCCGTCGTCGTCGTCGGTATCTCACTCTGGAATCCCGCATCGGAAATGGACTTGATGGCAAAGTTCAGCATCAAGCAGTCGCGATGCACCTCCACCAGCTTGTAGACCATCTTCCGCCAGTGGCTGTGAGTGATCAGTTCCATCACCCACGGCGGGACACCACCTTCGTTGTTGAAGATTTTGTCGGCCTTCTTGGGGTCGAAATGCTTGATGATCATCGTTTCCAGTTGGCGCTCGATCAGCTCCTGAACGGTGTGTTCGTCCTCGCCGAGGATGAGGAGCCACTGTGCGAAGAGGTTAACGTATTGGGCGATGCCTGTAAAGAATAAAAGTGCAGTTACATAATGTTAAGTAAATCAATTGGCTGTTTACTATTTTTAAATAATTCAAACGATGAGAATTAAGGACTGGACTGCTCTAGGTAACAATAGTACTGGTAATTTATTGTTCGTTCAATTATGCATTACTTTTCTATGAATCCTTACTCCCCCGTGCAGTGAGTTAAATGAGTATTTTTACAGAAACCAATTAAAACGATAACCCTTACCGGTATCCATCCAATTGAGCAATTATTCACAACCATCCATAAAATAAACAATAATCTATCGCCTCGTGACACATGAAAAGAAAAGGGAAAAGATCAACTGCACACAACTGAACCTGTAATTTTGAAATCCTTTCTATTCCCTTTCATCCTTTCATCTGGACTCTACCTGCCCTTCTCATTTCACGTTTTCGTCGCTCTTCCTGTAAGAGCTAGTCTCTGACTAGCAATTTGCAGTGATTAAAGCTCAATCAACAGATCAATCAACAGATCAATCAAACAAGGGTGGCCAGCACCAGGCTTGACTGAATCCCCTTATGCTACTGATTCGTTTTGTAAGGCAGTCCCATAATTGCTCTGATAAAAAGCAAATTAGCCGTTAGTTGCCCCGTACATTTATTAATATTAGAAAGTAGCAACCAGAGAGCACAACTGCAAGCAACGTTATGAACAGTAAACGAAACTAAACAATAAACCAATACATCAATCAAGTGGGCGAGTCGACAGTAAACCGGATTTCCTCTAAAACTCGCCTTTTTCAATTTTTACCTGTCGACCCAAGTTTTCAAAAAATTATCCAATCTTTTACCAATGAAATCCGTAAAAAAAACAGCAGCCGTTCCTTCCCCTCCTTACCTTCGTAGCTGTTGGCAAGCGATTCAATGGCCCCTGCCGGCTCTCCATCAGCGGCGAAATACTGATTCACCAGATCCATCATCACGGGCTCCATGATGAAGTCGATGGACTTGAATTTCTCCAGGCAGAAGTCGCGGATCTGCGCCGGCGGTGCGGCCTCCGAAAATGTGACATCGGTGGAGTTACCGCCGCCAGCGCCTTCCTCATCAGCTTCTTCCCCATACTGATCTTCATCTTCCATCAAGTCGCCACGCTCCTCATCCCCACCGTACTCCTGTTCTATGTCGTCGTCGTCTTCGTCCATGGCAAATGAGTTGAGAATCCGAAGCGTGTAAAACCAGCGACAAGATTACCAATGCATATGACGGGACCGGGAATAAAAAATTGTCTTAAGAATGTGTAAAAAAGAAAAACAAACCCAAGCCACGCCTCTAAAACCCTTAGGTGCCCTGCAAGCTGGACCCCCAGGGGAAATTCGTTGGCGCCTGTGGATTTGCAGCGTTTATGTTTGGAATTTTCGCTGCGATTTACATAAAACCTGTTTTTTTCCAAGAACCGGAAAGTGTTTGTCTTAGGATGGCGGATACCCAACTATCGGCTGTCGTAACACCATCGACCGTTATTAGCAAGGAACACAATGGAACTGCCAACTGCAACGCCAGTTTTGAATTTGGTCTGCCGTCGTTACCCAGTCCTCGCAAATCGCGCTTCGAGAAGGAGAAGCAAATGGAGGATGCCGTGGCAATAGAGGTACATGATTTATCTTGCAGACAACGGCAAATTTTTATTATCAGTGATGTTAATAATGTTGACAAGCGGCAAGTGTATTTTTGTTGAAGTTGAACATCTCCGTGATCGCTGGATTGGTTGATTAAGTGAGTAGAATTTACCGTCTCTTAAATCAATGAATCTGTCGACATTTTTTGGATAGAAAGTTTACCATGATTGCGTTTGGTCCGTTCTTCATGGATGCAGATGCAGTTGTATTTATGTATTACGTTTCCCCCCCCCCCACGCCTAAGGCCATGAAAGCGAGAGTGGGAGATCTTAGAAAAGCGAAAGCAGAGAGGAGTAAGATGCTGGACGCTGTGGACGAATTCATCAAACAAGCGGCGGAGGATGATCCGGTTTACGTGTAAGGCGGGGAATGGGATGGATTAATTTGGAATCTTTATTATTTAACCCAGTTTTTACCGTCCTTTTTCACAGGGAGTTAATGCGACTAGAGCTGGAGGAGTACAACCTGCGGCTGGACATTCGTGAGCTCGGGCAGGTACGACACTGGGGAATTCTTATAAACGGCTCGGTGTCAATCTGTGAAATTTGACTACATCATTTTGCCTGGTTGCCTGGTACGAGTACGAGTACGAGGGAGGGGTCTTGGAATGGGCCACTTGACTTTCCCGTACTCCGGAATGGACTACCATGGAATCACAACTTCCAGACAGTTTTGGCTATAACTAAGGTCTAA
The DNA here is from genome assembly GCA_001579985.1 of Hypsibius dujardini. Classification (NCBI taxonomy): domain Eukaryota; kingdom Metazoa; phylum Tardigrada; class Eutardigrada; order Parachela; family Hypsibiidae; genus Hypsibius; species Hypsibius dujardini. The sequence continues at coordinate 7,122 of LRSR01003250.1, forward strand.
ACGACAGAGAATAATCGATAACCTCGGTGAAACGCGTATCAGATTTCAAGAACAGTTGCGGTAACGTTTTGAAAAATAATTGGAGGGTTGGAAAAAGCTCACTATAGAGGTCGCTGACTATGCAGTGACTCATCTGTTTTCGATTAATTTGCGACAGAGCTCCCTCTGTCATCCGGTGGCCCATTCTAGGGTACGGAAAGTCAAGTGACCCATTCTAGGGTACGGAAAATTAAGTGGCCCATTCTAGGGTACGGAAAATTAAGTGGCCCATTCCGGAGCTCTTCCTTCTTACTGTAATCATAATTATTTAAGGTTGTACAGAATTTCGCCACTAATTTGTTTTTTATTCAAATGTGCAATTAATCACTGACTGATTTTTTAGTTTAACTTTTCAGATCATCATAACTAATTTTGTAAGCCTATAGTTTATAAATTTAGTTCTATTTTTGTCGAAATCAGTGAACTAATTTTAGTTATCCGATAGAAATATCCAGTAAGAAAGGAATTTTAGTTTATTTTTTGCTAGTAACTAAAAGAACTAACTCTTAACATTTTTAGTAGTTATTACTAGTTGCTAGAAGTTCCCAGTTTCATCCATACACGTGATGATGTGTCGTTTCATTACAGTTCAGTTCTCACATTGATTATTAATCGTCATATTTCACTTGAACCGTTAAACGCGTCCATGGAGAACAACAATTGGACGTATCTAATGAATTTATTTACCTCATCGGAGGTTAGTCGGCTACTGGATTATTTGAAGGTGTTCTGAAAGAACTTTTTACTTTGCAGAAAAATGAAGTCCAGGAAGCGCAAATACTGGATGGATACCGGCAGACAGCGCTGGGTATGATCTTTCTTCTGCAACCTGAAAATACTTTAGGATTTCCGAGCTTCATCTTTTTGGGGATTCTTCTCCCTGCTTCAGATCAAGTTCCTATCATCAGGAACCAAAAACGTGTGGAGCAACTACTGGAGCAGGATTTGCCGACGGATGAGAAGAAAGACTTGCACAAGTATGATCTTGTTTATGTCCTACTCATTGCTAAATGGCTACAAAACAGTATGACTTGCAAAAGTATGATCTTGTTTATTTCCTACTCATTGCTAAATGGCTACAACACAGTAGGACTTGCAACAAGTATGATCTTGTTTATCTCCTACTCATTACTAAATGGCTGAACACAGTATGACTTGCAAGAAGTATGATCTTGTTTATCTCCTACTCATTGCTAATTGGCTACAAAACAGTAGGGCTTGCAACAAGTATGATCTTGTTTATCTCCTACTCATTACTAAATGGCCACAACGCAGTGACTTTTTACCAGGAGAGAAGCCGAATTGGAAGAACTTACCGCGAGAGCAGCCGCGTCCCTTTTTGTTCTCAACCGCCTTCATCTTCGCCTTACTGACATCACCGGCGGCGAAGAAGCTTCCGCCACTCTACTTCATGGCATTGATCGACAGGATAGGGAAACAATCGGACCGCTGGTCAGCGATTTTACCTCCATTCGAAGAACGCTTCCGTCCAAATTGCTTCTGCCCAATAATCCGGAACCGGACTTCGGCGACAAAATTTGAGATTGTTCTTTGATTTATGATTACAGTGTGGCGATCAGATATTGGCCGTTGACGTTGACATGATTTACATTCAGTTTAGTTCATTTCATTCATGTCCAATCAAATCCATTATTATTGGACGAGTGCAGTTCCCAAATCTCAACGCCAAAATTTTCCTTTTTTCAATTTCGAGTGGTGTTTCCCAACAAAATGGAGTACACGTTTTCTCTTGGATACTAGTTAGCAATTACCTCAGCATCTGGCTCATTTTTGGAATGTATTAGTACAGAGTAGCAAACGTCGCAATTGTGGTGGTGGCGATTACTGTAATTTTTTATCTTTGCACTACACTTCCTTGTTGAATTGCCATTATCGCGAGGACATATTTTTTGCTCTGGGGATTATTTCAAATTGTGGTGTTCGTCCGGATTAGATCCACAATGGTAAGGTTCGTGACTACGTTGTTGATTTTTCCCGATCCTCACTTGTGCAATCAAGCAACCAATGCCTCACTTCAGTGACTATATAAGCTGTGCAATCAGGCAATCAATGCCTCCCTTTAAGAATTATTAAAGCTGTGCAATCAGGCAATCAATGCCTCTCTTTAAGGATTATTTAAGCTGTTCATCTTTTAGACGTGTTTTTTTGTCGCGGTTTACTGATGCGATGTCCGATTCGTTGCAGATTCCTCGCCGTGTCCTGAATACATTAAACACGCCGTCTACGCCCATCAGCGACGGCTATCAAGACAGCAAATCACGGGAGCAGTTGAAGGATGCGAAAAACGCAAAAATATTTCCCCTGGAATCTTCTAATACCAATTCTGTAAGGCTCCATTTGATCTCTCTACCGCTCTATTTAATTTCATTTTCATTTTCTCACACTATTGGAAAATTTGATGAGATTTCGGTCGGCGGTTCATGTTGTGCCTGATGTCGAATTTTATTATTATGTAGGCCACCAATAGATCAATCAATCCGTATGTACCTCACTATCTTATTATCTGTTTATAAATCAACCAATGGACCGAATGCCTTTAATGATCGAAAGACTTCTGATCGATGAATTCATTGCGGGCAAACGAGTGCCTTATTTTCAAATTTTATTCCGTGTCTTATTTTACAGCGAATTCTGACTGGAAAGAACTGCAAGCGGAGCAAGTCGGATAGCTTTCTTGATGCACCACTTACCAAAAAATCTCGTCCATTGGTGGCGGGAGGCAACAAGGTTAAGGAGAACGTTCCATTCACCATCCACGAAGATGCTCTTGACGAGTCTCCAGTTTGCGTCAGATCTCCAATCAAAAAGCCGTCGCCAGATAAGATCAACCTGAAGAAGGCCGGAATTGCAGTTGAGGAGTCTGTGCCGTCGTGCACCCTCACTGCCGAGCCATACTCTGTGGAAGAGCAGATTCGATGGATGACCGCAGGTCAGTTTAGAATTTTGCGAGTTCACTGTTCAGGTAATAGATCTTGACTTGCGAAATAACAATAACCTTGACTTGATTGTAGACGCTCGGCCGGACTCCTATTACAAGGTCCTGGCGGAAGAGTGCCAAGCTGCCTTGAAGGAGACACAAGAAGAAAATCACAGAGTAAGGAGTAAGAGGCAAAGTGTTTATTTCGGCTCACCCTCCAGTTGGTCGAAAAATCAGCTCACTCATGGGTTTCTCTTTAAAAGTAGATGCTTGATTGTTTGATTTGCTGTACTATATACTAGTATACTATAGCACTTCTAGAAATCCAACAATTAAGCAACTGTGATCAAAGAGAAACCCATGAGTGAAGCGATTTATCAACAAATTGGAGAGTGAGCCGAAATACATATTTCACCTCATACTGAGTACTGGCCATGGCCGTGCTGCAACACGACACTGTGTCTAACTTGGAATCAACATTTTTTATTGCTTTATCGGTGAATGATTTTCGATGGTTTATCGTTGATTACCAGTAGTTTTTGCCTCAAAGTAACTTTCTAATTTAGCTGCAGACAACCATACAGGAGCTAAAAGAGGAAAACGCACATCTCTACGAAGTGGGATCACATGCCCAATACTTTGCCGACATTCTCGAAGAAGTATGTGTCCCTGGGATCATATTATGGAAGGAAGATACCGTTGATTTTTCAATCGACTAACAACATTTGTTTTACAGCAAATGAATCGAGAGGAGTGCCGCGTGGACACCGAGACGCAGACTGACTGAACGCGAAGTTATGACTGCATTTTTTTCTCAGCCCATCAGTAGAGATGAACGTTGAACAAACCGTACTGTACTGCCACAATTTTAAAGTGGGTTTAGCCCCGCCCACCCCTGATAGACTGTACGTGACGTCACGGATTCACTTCCGTTCATCAAAGGCCGACTTCGGCCCGCCAAAAGCGCAGTGAAACCAGTGAACACAAGTTGGACCGGGAGTCGGTAATGTACTTGTAGGGCAAAAAACCCACCCTTAAAATCGTGGCAGTACAGTATATAGATGACCCCTCCAGAGATGGGGTTTACGCTGATTCCTGTTCCTAGTTCTTTGATCACATGCAGTGCATTCTACATTACCTATTTCCCATGTATCTGTTTACAAGCAGTTCAGCCAAGCTTTCTAGTCATACACACATGGCCACAATTTTGGGTGGTAGAGTTTGAGCCATCAGGGTGATCTGATTTTGAGCCACTCTTGCCTAGGACTTGCCACTGCTTTCTTCTGAATCTTTCATTTAATGCCTGGCTCAGCGGAACAATTAGATTGAGCAAGCTGCCCTAAATTCTGCCAAAAAAAACAATTTCAATCAATCGATCAATTAAGTAAAGGCTGCATGCTCAGCTGTGGTCAAGAGCACATGCGCGCGGTGACTTAGTTCGGTTCGAACTCGGACCTTCCTTTTTGGCTTAGAGTTTGCCACTCAAAATTGTGGCCATCTGTTTATCGGCTCGGCTGTACCTTGTCCGAACCGAACCTTTCACGTCAATCTTCGTACTTGCTTTCAAAGTTACGCCTACGGTTTTGCTCTTATGCTAATGTAAAAAGGTAACTGGATGTTTATTAGACGTTTGAATGTTGCCATCAAGTTGGATTAGCTTCTCTGGGCATGCTCCATCGTGACATTCTGTGATAGCGACGCGATAGTCCCGACCCCGAGACGAGACATCGTTTATCCCAAAAAAGCATATTGATTAAGGTTACCGACAATGAGGCAAGCATAAGAAGCCGTAAAAATTCACCGGTGTCTAAATATGAGCGTAACGAAGGATGCGTAAAAACTACTAAATCTAATGAAAGTATGAAAGAATCGAACAAAACAGCATGAATCAGTTGTGCAACAAACCATTAAATCTAGTTTATAGAGCGGACAAAGGTGACATCATCCTGTGCGGAGGTCGGGAGACTTCGTGTGCTTGGTGAAGCACCCTGTCTTGGATCACCTCGTACAGCACGGCGAGACCATCTCTTTGCTTGAATTTGGGCCTCAATCTCCTTTCGAGATTCCTGTGCGCGCTGGAAAAACAAAAGACGTCGTAGAAAAGGAGCGACGCTTTCCGAGAGAGACGTACCCGTTCTTTCACTGCAAGCTTCATATCGTATTCGGTCTTAGCCATAGCAATGGCTACGTCTCTTGGAACGGTGGGAATAATTACAGTCATCCCGAGTTTGGCGAAGATCAGCAAATGCTAAAAAAGATAATAAAGTCGGCATAAGGGGATTTCGGGTGAATGATCAAGACAATTACAACCGTACAAGAGCTCTTACTTCGATCACCACGAAAGCCATAATCAGTTGCCCATCAGAGGCGTGGGAGAAGTACTCGTGAACCGGAGGGCTAACGTAGATCAGGGCAAGATTGGTAGTGACCGCAGCAAATCCCATCAGTTCAAACGCCAGCTGCCAAGGTCCGATAGAATTAGCCGGCCGGGCAAAAGGTCGCTGCATTATGTTGCATAGTTTAAATCCATCGCCTCGGATTTCAATGACGTTGTTGATGAGAGCGAACAGAGCGGCGATGGGGAAGGCGGAGGAGAAGAGGAAGCAGTAGCCGAACTGGAGGAACAGCTCCAGGTAGTCATCAAAGGTACCCTGAAGCAAGCGATATTACGATTCCCACTGAGATAAGGGGACAACCAAAAAAACCTTCTGCAGAGAAATGAATGCGCGATTTCAGGACGAAAAAGACTGACCAGGTATTCCGGAAGCTCGCTTTCAATAGTGGCTTGATCGCGCAGCGCTTCAAAGTTGGGATCAACATTCTCGCCACGGGCAGTTCGCTTTTTCTGCTCATTCCGAAGCTCTCGCTTTAGCCTCCACTTCTCGTACTGAACTTTAGCATATGGCATTAATGTTTCCGGAAACTGGTCAAGAATTTGGTTGGTGATCAACTGTGCGGCCAAATGACTCCGCAACAGATCCAAATCTTGCAGCCAGAAAGCGATGTAAAAGAGGGATGAAAATGAGTTGATAAAATTGAAGAGCAAAAGCTTCCAGATGAGGTGGAACTCGTAGGACGTTTGGAGACGGTGGTTTTCCTTGTCAGTCAGCCAAGTGGCGATATACCTAAACAAACAAATGTACATGAGAATCAATCGTGTCTGGACCTTAAAGAGAAACTCACTTGTAGACAGAGCGGAAGATGTTAATGCAGATGGTCTGCAATATAAATGACAATTCGATTCAATTCAATTCAATTCAATTCAAAGACTCAAAATACATTTCCAAAAAGTTGCGTACATAGACGGCACTCGGAGCGAATTTTCCGAAGAACAGCATAATGGTTGGGTTTTTCAAGTACTCCTCTGACAGTCGTAGTTGGGTATGCAAATACGTTCCCAGGATGTACAGCGTCAGGAAGAGGCACAATGTCACCACGGGAGCCGAAACCAATCCGATCCAAATATTACGCTGAACAACGCTGTAAACAGGTTCGGGTTGACCAGTCACCGGATTTTTTCCCATACTCCCTAACACCCAAAAGATGCACAACATGACATTTCAGAATTCGTTCCGACGAAGGGGTTTTATCCCAGTGACATCAAGTACCTTTGAACTGGGCTCGAGGAAGTTCCAGTTCCTGGTTGGTTTTGTTGAGGACTCCCCATTTGTACGAGAGTCGATTGCAGTAGCGCTTCCATCGTTCAAAGAAGAATGTCGCCCAGAGGACGTTGAAGATGGCAAATGCCGCTGTTGACTGAAGTGAGCCTGCGCTGAACCACTGGAGGAAGAACATGGAGAAGCCCAGGATCGTCGCCGGTACCAGCATTTCGGTGTAGTAACCCAGAAAAGCAAAGTAGATGGAGATGTGTTCCCCAAAATAAGCCCTAATCCGGTCTGAAAAGAACATTTCCACTAACCAGCTTTTCAAACCAAATTCCAAGAAATCAGAAAACAAACAGATGAGCCGTTCAGACACAAACAGCCAAGTAAACTAAAGAACAGCGAACTCATTGAAACTGGACATGCAGACCCGCATCAAGAGAGAACAGTATTGAGAGATATTCATACGGACAGAAATGCAGGCAGTGAACTTTCACGCATATGGATATGGGAAGGGATCTGGGAAGGACTTCCTTGCTGGGAACCCTACATACCATAAGAATAAGAGAAATGATAATCCACCCACCTAGCGGCTGTTTCTTTGAAAACGACAAGCTGATCCAATCTTTCGACAATAACTTCAGCACCTCCTTTTCGTGCAGAGAGAAGATCTGATTGATCAAATCCTTTCTTTGAATTTTCGTGACTAGAATACATAGGCACAATTTCAAACAATCGATCGATTCACGTGACCGGGTATGGATAGTTTCTCACTTATGCTCTGGCCGACGCTGAATCGGATTTTGTCGGTTTTGTAGAACCGGTCGGTCTCATCATCCTTAGCACGCAATTCATGGATTTCAAAGTAGACCATTCGTGCCTTTTCCGCATAATCGAAAAGATCCCCGGGATAGCCTCCTGCAAAGATATCCACATCCCAGTGCACCAACGACAACATATGCCACAATTAACTCATCTAGCAATCAGACAGCCAGTCCACAACAAAGTTACCTTCATGCAGTCCATCAATCAAACTATCAAGCGACCAATCCATCCGTAAACGAGTCTATTTACACACCTTCGGGAACGAAACGCGACAGCGTCTTCACAGTGAATTCCCTGAGCGCTTCATTGTCTTGCATGTCCGGTTTCATTAGCTCCAGCCACTCCGCAATCATCAGCAACCGATACGTCGGCGCACATATATGCAAAAAGGCGTACTGCAAAAGCACAATGGCAGCTCTCAAGAAAAGTGCCGTCGAGGAGGACCTGAAAATGCTCAATTCCCGCCTACCTGGTTCGTATTGACATCGCGCACCGATCGGACCAGCAGTTCGGCGCCTCCCTGAGATTTGGGCGACTGAATCCGCTGGATCATCCATTCCACAAAATCGGCGTTGCACTTTGTGGATAATTCGATCACGCAATGCGTTTCAAAGGGCTCCTGACTGGAGCTCTCAGACTGCGTCTCCATCTTGACTAATAACTTGTTCAGTTCCGATTATTTAGAATTGAAGAAAACACATCCCAGCTGCATATATAGGCGGAATTATATATGGACCATCTGTACTGAAAGAAATTCCGTAGCCGTACATGGAAATGTCAAATGGCAAATTCCACAACAATCAACAGCTGATGATGCAGCTTGCTCTGATTGCTTGTTGGTCACGTATCTGCATTGTGCTCAGCAAATGCAGATGCGGTGTTTTCTTTGCTTGCTCGATTGGTCGATTAACCGATACAAAATTGTATTTCGATTGATTGATCGGCTGATTAAAATCAGTTCGGCTGACGTTGCAGCTTGCTCTGATTGCTTGTTGGTCACGTATCTGCACTATGCTCAGCAAATGGTTCGTTGAAACACCTTTTGTTCTTGACTTTTGACTGTTGATTGATTGAATGATTGACAAAATTTCCCAGATACGTTTTAGATACAGAATCTGTTGATTGATTGATGTTGACTGTTGCTATCAATTGGAAAAAATTGCTGGTGAGTTGCAATGTTGCTTAATTGGGATCCAGAAATTGTAGAAGAAAATCCACAAAATTATCTGAAAGCTTTAAAGCGTCATGCAAGACCATAAACCGCAATCAGGGCGGAGAACGATGTCAGGGTAAGCCATCAAGTAAGCAATCAACCGAATGAGTGATTCAACAGTCTTTAATGCTGCAAAAACAGAAAAGCGAGTACCTCGCAGCCGCAAGTTCTAGATCGTAAACGGAAGAATTTGATTGAAATTAATCATGTTGCCAGTTTTGAGGTAAACGACAGTAGAGATTATTCAGCTCGATCGAGGGCCTATATGCTGATGCACCAGTCAATCAATGGCTTAAAGGAATTGATTGAAATACAGCGACGTGTGTGTACGGTGCAGCAATCGACCAATCAACCACAACCCTGTGATGGGAACCGTAAGACATAATCTCATTCACGGATCCGTCGTCTTGGCCTGCTCCGGTGCTCCGGTAGTCTGCAATAGCGTATTCCGCTGGCGAGTGTAATGCTGCCAGAACAGGACCTGCTGATCGTCGATGAAGCGCGCACACGTCGGATTGGCCAGCTCTCTGCGGAATGCTTCGTGCTGGAGGAGATCGAGGAAAGTCAAACAGTTGGGATACTTGATGAACTGGATGTACTCTGGTTGCTTCCAGTACTGGAGGTATTTGAGGTAGTTTATAAAGCTTTTCTCCTTCAGGTAGCCGTGTTGCGCGAGAAAGTTGAGGTAATGTGGATTGGCCAGGCATTGGACAAATTCCAGCTCCACTTGAAAGCGCGTGCGTTGGGGATCCTCATCCGTGAGTATTCTCTGCGGGAGGATCGACATCTTTTCGAGTGAAAAAATCCACAAAACTCGGGGGAAGGGAATTCCTATATCCTTTCTTGGTCTCTGGAGGACGCGCAGTTGAAGAAAAACAAAGCCACACGGCACAAGCTTATGCGCTAACCGTTCCGCCTGGCACGCGCTCGGTAATGGGACACGTGCACTGATTGATTGATTTACCAAGTTGCCACTCTAACTAGACTTAATAAACTAGGAGTGAAGTAGCATGGTATGGGTATTGAGTACTAGTACTGTATTGTCAAGCAGTCTGGATTCCATTTTCTTTCACTTTTGCTTTAATTGTGAAACAACACAAATGGCAAGCAGGATGTTTTTTCTTTGGTAGATTTGTACATCGTCTTTCTTTCACACATTTCGCAAGGTAAGACTTCCTGAGATCGTATCAGAATAAAACAACAAAAAAGCATTGCGAATAGGATCTCCGTCAGAACTGATCAAAACAACGGTAGTCAACTTGACCGAAGCAGAAAAACTAAAAAGTCTGACTAATTATCTGAGACAGTTTATTTGGCGCTGGTGTATTTCGTGACAGCCTTGGTGCCTTCGGATACGGCGTGTTTGGCGAGCTCTCCGGGCAACAGGAGTCGGACGGCGGTTTGAATTTCGCGAGAAGTGATGGTGGACTTTTTGTTGTACTGGGAGAGGCGCGACGACTCTGCGGCGATCCGCTCGAAGATGTCGTTGACGAAGGAGTTCATGATGGCCATCGCCTTGGAGGAGACTCCAGTGTCAGGGTGAACCTGCTTCAGCACTTTGTAGATGTAGATCGAGTACGACTCCTTTCTGAAAAGCAAAAATTAGGGAAATTATAATTAATAATCGAGCCACAATAGAAATCAGAGTCGATTACTATCAGCCGATCAATCGATCGAAACTATCTTTATAACGGTTGATCAACCAATCGAGCAACCAAAGAAAATACTTGCAGAAGAAACAATGACTATCAACTTACCGCTTTTTGTGGCGCTTGGCATTGGGATCTCGGATGGCCTTTTGCGCCTTTCCTGACTTCTTCGCGACGGATTTTCCACTGACTTTCGGCGGCATTTCGGCGATTGGTTTGTGAAAAGAGCGAGAAAGAATAAATTGAGACTTACAAACAACGTATAAGATCGGGAATGCCGCGTGCGTGCCTTTTATAGCCGCCCCGCATTGAATACACACGAAACACTTTTAACGGTCCCGCCCAGGGTGTGAGACTTATGGGCCAATCACAGACTAGCTTCCATTTCATTCCTCTTTCATTCAATAAACTTTATGCGTCATTGGTCGATAAGTCGCACAAAGGCGGGGCATATTTCATGGAAGTTTCGGGCCAATCAGACGCGACATTTCACACTGCCAGCTTCCCGCCTATATAAGCTAGCAACGAACCGTTGGCGAATTTTCATTCTCTAATATTGATCGTTTTTGCCTCTCCGCAGAGAAATCGTTTTTGTTTCGTTTTAATTCCGTCCACGTTTCACACTCAACATGACTGGCCGAGGAAAGGGAGGAAAAGTGAAGACCGGAAAGTCCAAGTCGCGTTCTTCCCGCGCTGGACTCCAGTTCCCCGTCGGCAGGATCCATCGTCTGCTCCGGAAAGGAAACTACGGTGAGCGCATCGGAGCCGGAGCCCCCGTCTACCTGGCTGCCGTCCTAGAGTACCTCGCGGCTGAAGTGCTGGAGTTGGCGGGAAACGCCGCTCGTGACAACAAGAAGAGCCGCATTATCCCCCGTCATCTTCAACTGGCCATCCGCAACGACGAAGAGGTAAGAATAAAGTGCCAGACCGTTTTGCATTTTCCCTAATCCCCATACATTGTGAGCCCCTTTGCTTGTTTTGTGTTCTGACATTGTTGTTTGTTTGGTTCACAGTTAAACAAGCTGCTCTCCGGAGTGACCATCGCCCAGGGAGGTGTTCTGCCCAACATCGCGCCGACACTTCTTCCCAAGAAGTCTGCTGGTGACGCCGTTGAAGCCAAGCCTGCCGCTGTAAAGACCACCAAGCCCAAGAAGACTGAAGCCGCCTCTCAGGAGGTTTAAATTGGTTGTTTTGTGTTCGTGCCTGTTGTAAATGCCTTTTGTTATTTGACTTTTGTCAACGCAAGAACTAATCCATTCACTTGTGCTTTGGATGTACGGCTGTATGTTTGGTGGGCTGTGGCATCGATAGGTTGTACAGAAATCCCAGCGCGATCTCGAGATAAAAAAGATTCCCATCGAAAAGACCATAAACCACAAGATCGTCTTGAATTTTGAATAAGCTGACTAGGTTTCAGACACGACAGCTGTTTCTCCACAGACGAGAAACAAATTTGGATTCGGCTCGGATACGAAAGTATTTCATCGAATAAGAAAATACATGTACTACTGAACGTTTTACAGTATGAATAGAATTTACCAGAACTCAAGATGTGAAAATTCAGTCTGCACAATACGCTTGCGAGCATCATTGCGAGTTTTCAGACTTACAGGCAAAAAACCGAGAAACCTCCGGTTCGAGATTATTACTAAAATATTCAGTACTGTACCGCGTAACAGTGGACATGAACACACCGGACGTGGCGTAAAAGTAAGAATCGGCAAGGAAAGATTTGCCGACAGTTGCATTTGAACCAATCTGAAATATCAAAACGTACAAGTTGACGACCAAAGACTGAATGCACTCCATCACTCATAACTTTTTTATCAGAGGAAAGAAAGTTCTACGCACACGTTTCTTAAATCGGCTCTGCCGTTAAAGTATGAGAAATTCTTAGGACCAGAAAAGCTCGGTGGTCTCTGCGCAATCAAAACAACGCTCCGTAAAGAAAATTAAGACTCCGCGCCGAGCTCTAGACAGCGCGCCTCATAACGAGATCCACTTCAAAGTAAGCAATGCCAAACACAGTAAACAAACCAACACACGCCCTTTACTTTCGGGCCACCTTTTTGGTCTTGGGCGTGGCGGCCTTTTTGGGTGATGTCTTGGACTTGGTGGCAGCAGTGGATCCACGCTTCTTGGGAGATGAACGCGCCACAGATTTGGCCGGCTGAGCGCCGACCGCGGGTTTAGACTTCGGAACAGGCTCCTTCTGAGCAACGGGCTTGGGCTTCTCGGACTCCTTTTGGACCGCCGCCTTGGCTGGGGCTTTGGATGCGGCCTTCTTCTTGGTGACGCCTTCTTTCTTCACAGCAGCGGGTTTGGTCGTGGCGGCCTTCGCTGCAGGACGCTTTGTCACTTTAGTGGTCGCGACAGCGGCCGGAGCAGACTTCACCGCCGCCCTGGCGGCTGGGGCGATCGGCTTGGGTGGGTTGGCTGTCTTCTTGGGAGCGGGAGCAGACTTCTTGGCAGGTGCAGCAGCAGCCGGTTTGAGGGGCTTCGACGGGGACGCAGTCTTCTTGGGGGTTTGAGTGGACGCCTTCTTGGATCCGGCGGCCTTTACTGCAGCTGACTTGGCCTGGCCGTTGACCTTCAAACGATAAAGCGGCATCAGTATGTTTCAAATGCAAGCAACAGAATTAATTAATTCTGTGGAAAAAACCCCAAACTTCAGCTAGAAAGGTTGCGAGATTTTTAGATCGATTGATCAATCAGCACGTACGAACGTCTGCTACCAACGAGTTTACACTAAAAATCGATCACTATACAACAAGACTTCTATTCCAGTTTCCAAAGTGTATTAATAACATGAAATCAACTATTGACTGCTAAAGGCTAAGCCAGTGAGGAACAGTTGGAACAATCAGCTGAAACTGAATAGGATAGAGGAATCATTCAATCAAGCGACTACGAGCAATGCCACTTCAGTTACGAAATGTACAAATAAAATTATTTTTACCTGAAATGATCCCGAAGCGCCTTTTCCAGACACCTGCTTCAGAGCCCCCGATGCCACTCCGAGCGTCAAGGCTTTCTTAATGCGCGCCTGCATCCGCTTATCCTCCGGGACACCCAAGTCGAAGTGCTCAATAAGGTAGGCGATGATCTTCTGGCGCGACGATCCCTTTTTCTCTGCCAGACTATTCAGCGCAGTTTTGATCATTTCGATGGTCTTGGGATTCTCTGAGACCAACTTGTTGCTCTTGTCGCCTGCTGCTTCTCCTGCGGCAGCGGGCTGCTTCCTCGCGGCAATTTTCTTCTTCGGTGTAGCTTTCTTGCTCAGCGTCGCCGGACTTGCGCCTGCAGCAGTTTGAGGAACGCCCATTTTCCCGTCCTGAGAACACAAAAAAAGAAGGAAACATTATCATTTTTCTGCTCGACGAGACGCGCGGAGATGAGATGCAGAGTTATGGTTGTTTGTTTTGATTTGATTGATGATTGCTTCGGCGCTTAGTCAACTGGAGGTGCTTGCCTGTTTCTGTGTGATGAGGATGAGGAAAAAATACGTAACAGCTTAAGCTCGAGAATGGGAGGAAAAAACGGCAACACGAGTTAGAAAATAAAATCTGTTGCGGGGAAAAATTCGCCGAAGTGCGGAAAGTTCAAGGAGAGAGCGTTGTGAATTTTACGAATTTCGCCAAGGCCGCGAGAGCGAAAGCACCACATGCACGGTTTTCAAGCACGACGTGGGCGGGATTCACTTTAAAAGGGCGTGCGAACAAGACTTTTAAACCAATCAGAACAGGTTTGTTGTGTTGGCTGCCCGTGACCGTTTTTGAGTTTCCCGTTCCAGAATATATTTTCACCAGTTAAGCCCATAGGCATTTTTTGCATTTTGACTATTGTTAAATGTGCAAAAAAGTGTGAAATTTTTTATGGGCAGTGATCGGTAATTTTTGGCATACCGTTATAAAAGTTGTGATACGTTTTATGGGTTTTCCTGAAAGCATGACGTCACCACTGAGTGGGCCAATCACTGCTCGAGAGTTTGCGTGCCGCGTTTTTTACCAGTGCGCAATTTGCACACGTTCTGTTGTGGCGGCCCAAAGAGAAAATACAATATACAGTACAATAATAATCTTTTTCTTTATGGCCGAGATAGATATTCTTTGATCCAAACCATAGTACAGTCTATTTCGATTTAACAACTACTGTAGAAAGCTAGCATCTGTAAGACTTTTACTGTAGAAATTGTTTATTGCTAGCTAATAAAGTCAACGACAAGATTGAGTGTAATGGAGGGTCCGGGGGATGGGCAAAAGGGGCGGAGCAGGGGTGATTTTCATACAATCGAACAATGCTCACCCCCTGCTCCGCCCCTTTTGCCCATCCCCCGGACCCTCCATTAAACTCAATCTTGTCGTTGACTGTTTGAGGGAAGGGCTCTGGAATGGGCCACTTCATTTCCGTACCCTGAAATGGGCCACCGGGTGGCAGGGGGCGCTTTGTCGCAAATTAATCGAAAACAGTCAAGTCACTGCTTAGTCAGCGACCTCTATAGTGAGCTTTTACCAACCGTCCAATCATTTCGTTTTTTCAACATGTTTCCAGTTTTTCTTTAAATCTGATACGCGTTACCAAATAGTACCAAATTCGGCTGTTTTAATTAAATATATTTAAACGTTATTTTATTTAATGTATTGGCAAGATTTAAATTTGAATTTTATTTTATTTAAATTCAAAAGTGTTATTTAAACAACACTACTTATATTGTACTCGTACTAGTAAATCACCATTCACCACGTACAACGTAATAAATTACGGAAATGTACAGTAATAGTGGTCGTGCTGCTTGGAGGAAGTTGGAAGTCTTCCCTCTTCATGCTGGGCTTGCCGTGCATTTGACATGCGACCCCGTCCGTTGGTCTTCATTTTTGTCAGTGGACTGGACGAACTGGTCATGTTGCTTGTCTGGAATTGTATGTATGGCAGCTGCTTGAGGTGTCTACATTCCAAGAGTCTGCAATTTACACGAATCAGTTTTATGAGCATGCAATAATTCAGTTACCAGTAGTGAACGCAAAAGGAAGATCGACTTTGGAGTACGACTCTTGAAACAATCAATCACGATCATTGCCTTTCCCGAGCTGCATTTGCAAGAGGATTTTCTCCTCCGGACACTTAGTTGAAGAATACTGAAGTACTTTTATGTCACTGCTCCTGTACGCTTATGGATCAAATGTTAATGAGAAAGAATCAACGACTTTCTTTGCTTTGATTGTGTTTTGCCCACCAACAAGAACGTGTCTTGCGAATTTCCATTTGATGATCAGGTACCAACGTGACAAAACTATTTGAAGCATTAAAAAGTAACCCCACAAAGAAAAAATGTACAATTACTCGCTCGAACGTAACAGTGAGAATGAACTACCAACTAGGACTGAGTCAACAAGTCAAAACAAATAAAACAATTTACAAGCCAAAACCGTACAGTGTCCGTCCTTGGCGTTTGAGGGCATAGACGACGTCCATGGCGGTGACAGTCTTGCGCTTGGCGTGCTCGGTGTAGGTCACAGCGTCCCGGATGACGTTCTCAAGGAAGACTTTCAACACTCCGCGGGTCTCCTCGTAGATCAGGCCGGAGATTCGCTTCACTCCACCACGGCGAGCCAGGCGGCGGATGGCTGGCTTGGTGATACCCTGGATGTTGTCACGTAGGACTTTTCGATGGCGCTTGGCACCTCCTGGAAAGCACAAAAACCGCACAATATTAGAAATGGTGAAAATGAATTCAAATAGAAGTCTTCCACAATAAATCAATCAATTGAGCACGCAGAATGACAACGACCAAGCCAACAAATGCACAAGCCCCGTACTCTACAAGTCATGTCTTACCTTTTCCGAGACCCTTTCCTCCCTTTCCGCGTCCAGTCATGATGGGAAATGTGTGGGTGATTGGGAATAGACTTGAAAATCTCTTACAAAACTACAACTGATAAATTTCAACGCGAAGCAGACGTTTATATAGGCGCTCTTTTGGGCTTCGAATGAATGAAGCGATGTGCGGGGAGAATCAACACGCCCCCTTTCTGGCGTCACTTTGTCCGTCTTTTTTGACTGAGAAACGAAAAATCGATTTACTGGATATTAACGTGTTCACACACCTAAAATCTGTCACGACAAAATATGTAGCAAATTTTTTTCCCCATTCAGCTAACGTTTGAAAATATTTTCAAAACATAATTTACACGAGAAAAGGATGATTTAAGAATCATAGCCGTTGTTTCATGAACGTAATTTGTTGGGCCAATCACGCGATAGCAACAAGCCACACCTCTAAACTTTTCGACCAACCACCCGCACGGCTGAATTTTAGCACAACCAAGCCCGCTATATAAAGAGTCGACGTGTGCATCATGTAAATCAGTCAATGTTTTAAACTTTTCCCTCTTCGAATTTTTTCGTCATTCCTCCTCCTCCTCCTCCCATTATCAAAGTCCTAAGTCGAAATGGCACGCACCAAGCAAACTGCCCGTAAGTCGACCGGAGGAAAGGCTCCTCGTAAGCAGCTGGCCACCAAGGCAGCCCGCAAGTCCGCACCGGCCACTGGCGGAGTGAAGAAGCCCCATCGCTACCGACCGGGGACCGTTGCCCTTCGTGAGATCCGTCGGTACCAAAAGTCGACGGAGCTGTTGATCCGCAAGCTCCCCTTCCAGCGCCTCGTCCGTGAGATTGCCCAGGACTTCAAGACCGATCTCCGCTTCCAGTCATCTGCCGTCATGGCTCTTCAGGTATGTGGGCGGTTGATTGATCGATTCTTTTAACATTTGGTTATCGTTAGTTATTGTAAGCCCTAGCTTAGTGAATTAAATGCTGCTTGGTCGATGTTAATTCTCGTTTGTTTGCAGGAAGCCGCAGAAGCCTACCTGGTCGGTCTCTTCGAGGACACTAACTTGTGCGCCATCCACGCCAAGCGCGTCACTATCATGCCCAAGGACATCCAACTTGCCCGCCGGATCCGCGGAGAGCGTGCTTAAATTGTTAATTGTTTTACGAAATTCCTTTTCGATCTCACCACTTTGTTGTTATAGTCTGACAGCGACAGTTTCTTTTACATTGAGCATGAATAAGTCTCTTTCCTCAATACAATGTGACGAATTCCAGAAGCTTTTGCTGTGAATTGTGCACTGTAATTTGAAGAAAATCGATGAAAAATTACAGTTGTTTGCCTTCCGAATTTTTTATATTCTCCGTAATGGTTCAGACAAAAATGATGGGGCCAGGAATGGTACAGGTCAACAATTCGACAACATACCACTATGGGCGTGCAAAATTCTAAATACCTTTGTTCAGAAAAATTGGGACGCTCGATTTGTCAAAAGGCAATTTACTACCACAAGGTTACAGGCTATAAAAGTGCTGATTTGAGGCGGAAATAGTTGGCCAGAAGATTTCATTGCGCATGTGGTCAACTATTTCCGCCTCAAATCAAAGCAGCCTGCAGCCTTGTGGTAACAAATTGAGCATCCCAATTTTTCTGGCCAGAGGTGTACTCCATTTTCTGACTATTTTACAATGTCAAAAGGTTAGTTATCACATGAGGTATTTCCCCTTTCCCAAAGGTACAGTGGTCGAATTGGAAGCTTCATAATTGGATGGATGTTCCAGTGTGTCCTGAGACGGACGCACCACTGGTTTCTTGGAAGACCCATGCAGACGGACTGCGAAACGAAGGGCTCGAAGCATCTCCGTTGATACTGGCTCCTGCAGACAACAGACAAAAAACAGTCCCATAATGTTGCTTTACTCTAACAACCTGAAAATAAATGAGCAGCACATGACGTACCCGGAAGTTTGAAGCACTTTTACGAGCTTTCCATACAAACTCCAGAATGGCAACGGCAAAGGAGAGCGCGAGTCCGGCAAGAAGGATTACGAAGACACCACCAACGTTGGCAAGGCCGAGCTCACTAGCTTGATCCTGCGGCTTGGAGACTTCACATTTCTCGCCGTTCTTAATATTTTTCTCCTTCCACCAGCGATCCTTGAGCACCTGCAGCTCGCTGCTCTCTTGCAGCTTAAGAATTGCTTTGGAAATTTCATCACGGTACGGGGAATCTGCATCGAAACACTGTTTTAGTCATTGGTCCAAAGACCACCACAATAAATAAGCGGACAGACAGACAGACAGACAGACAGACAGACAGACAGACAGACAGACAGACAGACAGACAGACAGACAGACAGACAGACGGACAGACAGACTTACTTTGCGGTGTAGCAATCCCGAAACCTTTCGAGTCCAGCAAGCTGCCAATCTGCGTCAAATCACAGTCCCGGTAGATGGTGTACTCCAAAGAGGGCGTCTCCATGAGATAGGCGTATTTTTCTGTCTTGACCCGGTTGATTCCCGCCTTGCCAGTCTTCACAAAGTTCGCCTGATCTTGGCTCATAAACTCCCACATTCGTTTATAGATGGGCAGTTTGGAGTCTTTGAAGAAGTTGTACGTGGCACCGCCGTAGTAGCAACCGTATTTGATCTCCGTCTGCTTGGAAAGGTCTTCGGCGCTCTCGATCGGCAGCTTCATGCGCTCAACAGTGAGGAAAGCCGCCAGATTGGCTGTGTAGCTGCTGATCATTATCTGCAAGCACATGGAGTCAAGCCGGATTTTCGACTGTCTCCGGCAAACGAGAGACATGGTCCGAATGACAAAATCGCCATTCAAAAGAATACCCACCAGTGTAAAAAACCACCAGCAGCCAGCGGCAACCCGCGTTGATACGGCCCGCGGTGCAATGTCTGAGCCTTGTTGCATTAGCGATCCCTGCAAAGGAAGAAAACACAGCGGAAGACGATAAGTCTAGGGCGTATGAATGGTCCGTCTGCCGGGCTTCATGACCTACCACAGTAAACCAGAGCGAATTGCAAATCGTGAACTGATTCTCCACAACATCACCGTCTTCATTGCAGGGATGCGGGTTGTACCATTCGTACGGGCTGAATCGCGCAAGCACGAAAATGGTGATGGAAACAGCAACGTAGGCGGTCACCATATACATCCAGACGTCGGGACTGAGAGGGTGCAGGAAGGAAAACAAGTCCGGCGGCTTCTTATCAGGCTTCCGGTACAGAATGCTGATACCCAAATGCTACAATAGAAAAGAGCGGTTAAAACTGAGCGATCACTGCACTGAACAAGGAGAAGAAAGAAAGATGAAGGAAGTGAACTGTTTTGACTAGATGCAGGCTACAACACGACATTGCCTAATTTATATGCCCATTTTCGGTTTTCCGATGAACATAAGATGCAACATATACCACCCGTGCGCTTACCATGAAGGGCTTGGTGAAGTCCACCACTTGCTCGCGATTGTAGCTGATCGTAATGCCGCCCACCGCAAGGTCCGCGCGCTTGTCAATCAGTTCTCGTATGAGACCGCTCCACTCCTGCGTCTTGGGATCGGGGATGCCGTGTGACATATCTTTGTGCTCCAGCGTGTAATTGAATCCCACTTCCAGGGCAATCATGTCCATCAATTCCACCGCGTAGCCCTGCCCAAGAGAAAGTCGAAAGGTTTTCCTACAGTCGCAGTTATTCCTCCCAAGTTCATCTGCCATCGTGACTTGTCTGCATAGCTGCACTTAAGTACACCGACAATTTCGCAGGCTTAAATCGCATACCTCGTATCGGTCATTGCCAATACGATGGAGAAAGTCTTCCTTCAGCATGACATATGGTTCCTCAATGACCGTGATGGCTCGCAAAGTCCGGTTGCGAATGGAAGCCGCCACCCGCATAACGTGCTCCGTATAGTTCCAAGTAATCAAGGCCCCGTGAGTTATATTCCAGGTGCCGACCTGGAAAGACAAACACATGGAACATCAATCGGTTGGACATTGAAATCTGTATTACAGATGCAAAGCGTTATGTTCTGCTTCTTCAAAACATACGACACAGTATGTCGTACACACATGGCCACAATACTGGGTGTTTGGCTCAAACTCGGGCCAACCACTTTTGCTTGCGCCTAGCTTAAGAATGGCTTGAACTCTGCCACCCAGTAATCTGGCCACGTGTGTACGACTACTGGTACTAACCTCTTGAGGGCCATTAGCCAAAATCTGAGCCTAGCTTAAGAATGGCTTGAACTCTGCCACCCAGTAATCTGGCCACGCCATCTGTGTAAGACTACTGGTATGAGTCATACTAACTCATACTTACCTCTTGAGGGCCATTAGCCAAAATCTGAACAATATCCAAATGGAAATCGGTTCTGGTCCGGTTTTCGTCGAACTTCAGCCGACCAGACAACCCACGAAGTTCCGTCTGGGCGATCTGGTCAATGAGACTGCGGCCTTGTGCCCAGCTGAGGTCGTCTTCGCAGCTAACTCGAACTGGATGTAGATCGGACACGTCCGAATTTCTGAGCGCTTTGGCAAGAATCATCACGCCATCATAAAACAACGCCTGTTCTGTCTGCAGAAAAATAAAATAAAAAATAAGGCCAAACGAAAATACGGCAGAGAAGGGTGCGTAGATGTAGTGAAGTACAATAAGTCATGAACCATTTCACACGCTGGATGGGGTCGTTAAAAAGAGCTTCCATCTTTGGAGACATCCTCAACTTTAATGGCTCACCGTAATAACGAGTTCATCGGGCACTGTGGCCACACTGCCGGGAGTTATTTTAGCATACGTCCATCCGCGAGCGGCATTTCTGACGTTCGCCTGATTCGGATCAATCAGCCGGAACGCGGTGATGTTTGTGTGATCGTGGATGAAAGCAGACAAATCGATGGTGTGAATATCCTGCATAAGGGATAGCGCAAGCAATTTAGAATGACGCTAAGTCAATACAGAAATAATGTGCAGAAGGCAGGAAAAGCCAAGGGATCTAGCAAGAAAGGCTTTACAATATTCCATCAACGAACTTGATCCATAAATATTGACAGTAAGTAAACAGATGAGTACTGGTACTACAAAGCAAACAAGAGACAAGCAGGCAGGCGGCAGACGGACGGACAGACATACCGACAGACAGAGAGACAGACAAACCGCTAGATAACCAGCCAGGCAGACAGAAATGCAGACATACAGATAGACAGACAGACAGACAGACAGACAGACAGACAGACAGACAGACAGACAGACAAACAGACAGACAGACAGACAACTATAATGACTGGGTCACGGTCACGCTCACACAATCGTAACAAAAATAAACAATTCCTTGAATCCATCCATTACGCGGAAACAGATATATCAAGAACTAATCAAATAAACAAATGAAACAAAAAAGCTATGAGGACTAACCAGTGTGGTCAGCAAATATTGATAATAGGGCGATGTCAGTTTCAGCTGCTGTGCTTGTCGGAGGATATCCGGTACTTTGTGCGCCGCGCAATCGAGGATGATGTGGGACTCGCCGCTGGCCCGCACATCTTTCAAGACATCTAAGTAAACGAAAGAAAATCGAATCACGCTCTCGAACCGACAGAGGAAGTCTGCACAGGGGCGACAGCACTTGCACGGGAGGGACTCACCATGGTAATCCGGCCCTTTCAGCTGGCGCAGCGAAATGCGCATCTTTGTGGCGCCTCTCAAAAGCTCCTGCAGTTTTATGATCCCTAAAATAGAAGAAAGAAATTTACATAAACCAAGTCGCGTTTCCCAATCCCTTGTCAAATACTCTGTTGCTGATTGGTGACTGCTAATGTTGATTGCTGGAAATGAATGCAGGCGCGCAGTAACAATATTTTCAGACACTCAAAGTCTCAAGTATCTTAGAAAATCGAAATAAATTTGCAATTAGTTACTTATCAACTATACAAATGCAAGTAGCGGGTACGAGTATGAGGGAAGGGCTCTGGAATAGGCCACCGGGTGGCAGGGGGCACTCTGTCGCAAATTAATCAAAAACAGATGAGCCACCATATAGTCGGCGACCTTTATAGATGTTTTATAGATGTTATAGATGTTTATAGAGATTTCTCTAACAGTCCAATCATTTTGGTTTTAAACATGTTCCCACAAGCCACACTGACCCTCATTTGTCTCATATAGGACGGTAAAGCTATTCCATTGCCACAGTTTGACGATGTCGTGATAGGCCTTGCTCAGCGCCCGGTAATCAGGGTAGACATTGATGGATAAGCTCTCATTAGGCGGTCGCAGGCGAAAGTCCCAGCGCGCCTCAATGTGGGGAATTTGCAGAGCTCCGCAGATCGATTGGATGTTGTGCGCGGCAAAGACGTCCTGAGGGCCCAGCACCGCCAGCACTTGTTCGTGCAAAATACGGCATACTGATAGGAAGAAGATAACATTTACGTTACAACGAAACGGGAATCGCTCAAACTATTCAAAGAGAAGAAAACAAAATTCGGCGCACTTTCTCCTAATCAATCAATCAACCACAGCAACAAATTAGCAACTTCAAGTTTAATGAATTCATCAATCAAATAGTAGGACAAAGTGGTAAAACCTCAACAGCGCCAATCCATCAATCAACAGCAGTACTCAATGAGTAACAAACCCTGCTTTGGTGCTCGAAACCAATCCATCAATCAACAGCAGTACTCAATCAGTAACAAACCCTGTTTTGATGCTCGAAACCAATCCATCAATCAACAGCAGTACTCAAGGAGTAACAAACCCTGTTTTGATGCTCGGAAAGAATCCAGGCTGGGGACATCATGCTTTTTGCCGTCCAACCGCGTTCCGGATATACGCAGACGGTCATCATCATTCACCCTACTGATGGCGTAGTCGAAGACGTATTTCAAATCGGAATTGGTATCGTCGAAGAGGCCAACTGTGAAGGACAAGATAAAATAAGCTATTAGCAAGCATAAGAATGCGCAATGCACAGTCAGCCAAGGCGCACAAACTGTGCAGTGCGCACTTGGCACAATGAAAACTTACCAACTGCGGCGGTGTCCGGGAGCGCCGACACTGCCCTCATCACCATCAATAATCCTCCAAGAATAATAAATAAACTCCATTTGACAGCGGGCAAGCACTTGATCGGCATGATGGAAGAACACCGGAGGAGCCAATTTAACCGGCGACAAGGCTCACGCAGAGTAATTGCACATAGTGCACCAAGCGGGCTGGTACTTTAACATGAGTCCCTGCACCCCGCCATGAGGTCTTGCCACTTTAAAGTTGCAAAGAATAACAAGCTCTTCTGTATTCCACACACACACACACACACACACATACACACACACACATACACACACACACATACACACACACACATACACACACATGTCACATCCGCGCAAAAAGTGCTCACTCTCGTTCGTACTGGGGGGATGAAATGAAATTAGCGCATGTCGGACGAAATGATAAGAGTCCGTTTAGCCGGTGGGTGGTACCGTACACTATGTCAGGATGGTGGGTGGTACCGTACACTATGTCAGGATGGTGTGTAGCAATAAAACGGGATGGGTTTTCCGCCCGCAAAGAGAAGTGGATTTGGCATCTGGCTGAAAAGAGAGCAAATTGAAGTCGTCTTTCATTCGTGGAATAGATAATAGTCTGCCCTCAACTGAAAAGAAGGAAGTTAAAAAAAATCAATCGAAAAAGTGAAGCGAGCGGAATTAGTGGAAGGAACGACTTGCCGGAAATACGATTGATGGAACATATTACTCGTCCTATAGGAACGGAGTTTCCAGGGAAGCAAAGCAAATGGCAGGAAGATGTCTGAGCACTTGCCTTAACATAAAAATTGCACGAAAATGTATATATAGTTACTTTATAAAATTTATCGTTGCTTATTATAGTTATATATAGTCACAAACCGTGCAATTATAAATACGAATAAATATAGTATGACCGGAACCAGAACACATGCGACATTGAACGACAGTATGCATGAAAGCACATGTTCTACGGCGGACCGTCCGAAATTGAGTACTTACATATAAATATATATATATAATATGTACGATATATATATAATATATGCAATATATATACAGTATGTATAATATATATATAATGTATATACAGTATATATAAAATATAAATATTGCAGGTGCTCATATAAGCCAAGTGCTTCCCATTACATTGGAGATGCGAGAGATCGTAAAATGCCGGGTGTGCTTGTGGAAATTACTTATGCAGCAAAACTGGAGAGCAGCAGCAATAACAAACACAGGACAACTAAATTGATAGAAGATGCCGCCGCCAAGTCGGTC
This sequence comes from Hypsibius dujardini, assembly GCA_001579985.1. Classification (NCBI taxonomy): domain Eukaryota; kingdom Metazoa; phylum Tardigrada; class Eutardigrada; order Parachela; family Hypsibiidae; genus Hypsibius; species Hypsibius dujardini. The sequence continues at coordinate 31,534 of LRSR01003250.1, forward strand.
GCGATCGTCGGTCGGCGGTTTAAAAGTGAAAGATGAACATGTGTGTGTGTGTCTGTGTGTGTCTGTGTGTGTGTCTGTGTGTGTCTGTGTGTGTGTCTGTGTGTGTGTCTGGTGTACGTGTTAGAGTTTTTTAATGGGGGACACAGAGTCAAAAAGTCGATGGCTGATGTGAGACTGAAAAAGACCGACGGTTGGTTGGAAGCCTCTTGGAGAGGAACGGACGTTTCATGGTGGTGCATCCATCAGTAAAAAATGAAGGGGGAGCAAGCAAGTCGTCAAAGTCTCTCGCAAACAGCGCCCGCCGCGTCACAGAGGGGAGAGAGTGAGAGGGAGAGAGAGGCTAAACTGAAGCCTCTTTGGGGAGAGGACGGGGAAATTAATCAGCGGCCCGACGGCTGATGAATGACATCTCCGACATGTATACCCCGACCGAGTCCTGGCGGACAAGAGAGTGGCTCATATTCATGTACACAGTTTACGTAACGACACGTCCCCCCAAAACCAAGTCTCGGGATGAGCCATGTCGTACTGCAGACCAGTATACACGTGCAGCGACAGCAAGCTCGCCAAGAAACAGCGAAGACTTGACACTTGACGAAGTGAAGCGAACATATACTTGGGTGTCACTTTCCGGTTGGGTCGGTCGGTCGGTCTGTTTTTTGCTTCCCAAAGAAGAAATCGTTTTTAGGTTGATTTACCGCTTAACAAGCTGACTTTTATTCGTGACACTTTCTCACGGCTTTCTACCCGTTAGATGATTTCTTTCGAAAATCCTTATGTCAAATGCCGGTCTTTGGATCATTCGTTCGGCTGACCCTTATCATAAGGCACTAAAGGTAGCCACAAAGAAGCCAAGAAAAAGCCAACACAAATGAACTGACAATATATATGAACTCACTCTCATTCGACATAAAGAACTGACAAAATAATTTATACAGAAGTATATATATATATTGTGTATATATATATATTGTATATATATATGTTGTGTATATATATATTGTATATATAACTTATACTTCTGTAGTGAGGTGGACAATATTGTGGGACTTACTGTGAACTTGTGGGATTTCGGCGGGAATTTGGGAGCACTGATTCATCGGTGTGTTGGACTGTACGAATGGCTTATTTTCTTGAAATCAAAGTTTCCATGAAATGTATTAAATAAACTGCAGAGGAACTGCTAAGTGCAACTAGTAATTGTTGAATTGAATGCCCGAGTTTAATTGAATTGTAAATGCAATTGGAGAATAAAACCTTCATGGACTTTAGCAATCTGTATTCTCACTTTTTACGCTTTCGACGAGCAAACACCTGCGTTCACATACACACGTGGCAGAGTTGGAGCCATCAGGGTGGTCTGAGTCTGAGCCACTCTTGGCTAGAGCTTGCTACTGCTTTCTCCTGGATCTCTGATTTAATGCCCGGCCCAGCGAAAAAATTAGATTGAGCAAGCTGCTCTATATTCCGCCAAAATAAACAAGTTCAATCAATCGATCAATCGAGTAAAGGATGCATGGTCAGCTGTGGTCAAGAGCGAGTGCGCGCGGTGCCACAATTCGGCTCGAACTTGAACCACCCTTTTTTGGCTTAAAGTCTGCCACCCAAAATTGTGGCCATGTGTGTAAGATGAGACGGATAAAGCGTACTGTATGGCTAAAAGCGTTATAGATGTAATAGTAAGTTTAGTGCTGAACACAACTCAACCGTTTAAGCAGAGTTCACGTATTTCTTGAGAGCACCGCTCGGTCCAGACGCATAGAATTCCTTCAGAATCTCATCCACCTGTCCGGCGAACTTGGCGTTGCCCGCCAAATCCGCCCCGAAAATCTCCTTGAACTCCAACAGTGCCTTAGCGTCGTCTTTCCCAGCCACCGCCGCAGCCTGAACCCGTGCTAACATGGGATCGATGAAGCCCAGCGGCTGACCCGTTTCATCCTTCGTCTGGCCCAGATAGTAGATCCAACTGGCCACGGTGAAGCTGAGAAACTTCACCTTTCCTCCCGCTACCAGTGAGTCACGAACACAAGGCAGGACAAACTTGGCGATCCTGGCCGACCCTTCGGTCCCAATACGCAGAAGCTGATCATTGACAGCGGGGTTGGCGAAGCGTTCGATGACGGTGCTTTTGTAGTCCTCCAAATTGATTCCCGGCACCGGTTTCAGGTACGGGGTTACCTCTTCGTCCATCATCCGACGGAGGAGTTTGGAGATGTTGGCGTCGGCCATGGCCTCGGGAGCGTAACGGTGCCCGATCAGCATGCCGGTGTAGCAGAGCGCTTGGTGACTGGCGTTGAGGAGACGGATTTTCATCAGTTCGTAGGGTAGTACGTCTGGGGTCATTTGAGCACCGGCCTTCTCCCAGGCGGGTCGGCCTAATGGGAAGTGGTCTTCAACGACCCACTGCCGGAAGGATTCGCAGGTGACAGGCCATTGGTCGAGGATGCCGAACTTCTCGGCGACGAGCTTGCGGTGAACATCGGTAGTTGCGGGAGTGATGCGATCCACCATGCAATTGGGGAACGCTGCGTTATTCTTCTCCAGCCTGAAAGATCACAGAGAGAACGTTTTATTCCTAAGCTTCATGTCCAATTATATCGTCTGGCCCTGTGTCTGCGTTTATGTGTCTGACTGTCTGTATCTGTGTTTGTATCTGTCTGCCTCGTCTCTGTCTGTGTCTGTGTCTGGGTCTGTGTCTGTGTCTGTGTCTGTGTCTGTGTCTGTATTTGTGTCTGTATTTGTGTCTATTTGTGTCTTGGTATGTGTCAATATATGTATTTTGTGCCTATGTGTACTGTCGGCGTCTCCTCTTTTCTGTATCTGCGATTGCGCTTTTGTCTAGGTCTGAGACTGTATTGTATCATTGTATGTCTACACTTAATACATTATGACAGTCCCTGTTGCGATATCCATCAGCACACATTGGGTTGACTTACCACAATGCCAATTCTGGATCCGCCAACTTCGCAAAGGCCGATATCATTTTCTTAGCCACATCTCCGTTGCTTTGCATGTTATCACATGAAAGCACAGTGAACGGCTGTAGGCCGTTCGCTTTGCGTTTCCTCAACGCCGCAAGAATATAGCCAAATGACGACCTTGGTGCGGCTGGGTTTGCGAGATCGTGCTGAATGTCTGGATGCTCGACATTCAGATCCCCCGTGCCTTCGTGGATAAAATAGCCGCCTTCCGTAATGGTCATTGAAACGATTCGACATGACGCGTCAGCCATCACTTCCATCACATTCGTGCCTTGCTCAGGTGCGTAAAGGTATTCGCTAATAGATGCAATTACTCGGGCTGAGTCACCCTGGAACAAAAAATTTACGAGTACAGCTAAATGTATTTTTTGTTGTCTGCTTCTGGGGATGTATGTTACGTGTCTGTGTATCTGCTCATCTGCCTGTCTGCCTGCTCCCCGCCTGCCTGTCTACGGGTTCATCTGTCTGCCTACATGTATGTCTATTTGACTGTCTGTCTACTTGCCTGCTTGCCTGCCTTACCGCCTGCCTGCCTGCCTGCTTGTTCGTTTGCTTGTCTGTCCGCTTTTGCTTTTCATTCACCCTGGACTATTCATTCCTTACCTTTTGATCTCGCTCAATTAAGGTGTAGAGACAGTCCTGCGCTTTCATGGCGTCCCGGGCAGGGATATCAAACGGCAGCAAGCCCACCCCAACCAGTCGCCATCTTTCGCCGCCAGCATTGCTTTGCAAAAGATCGTCTAAGTATACGGCTTGATGAGCGCGGTGGAAGCCGCCGACACTGATGTGAACGATCGTGGGTGCGCCGGCCGGTGCTCGGGCGTAGGTGGGGATTCGTACATTGGGGAGGTTGCCGACTTTCGGGAGGTTAGCGAGATTAAGTGGCACCGGTACTGCAGCCATTTGTCCTTCTTGCACGATGTCTTTCTGTGGCAACAACGGTGAGATAGACCGCGAAAACGTGGAGGAGTAAGCTGAAACGGAGAAAATGTGGTAGTGCCTTTGCAAAAAATGGCAAATGGAACAGCAAACGCGGAATCCAGGTGCCGAGACTTCGTGGGTTTGGCTCGGAACGCCGTCAACTTGCCTCTTACTCAGTACTATAATCTGAGTTCTTAAACACAATCAGCTGTTCTTGCGGGTGCTGCAGTTTCTCATTCCAACCAGGCGGTCGCAAAATGTTACATAATCTGTCTTCTGATAACACGACAACAAACCAGATAAACTCTGAGATTGCTTTTTTCATCCACAGCGCCACCTATCGAGAGAATGATCATTCCACTATGCTTGGTCAAGGGAACGGTGCAGTGTCTTCAAATCGCATCAAGGAAAGCAGCTTACGAGGCCTTTGTGAGCTTAAAAGCATGGGCCGAATGTTTATTTACATATTCTGCTGTAGCTTCCGGCTGTTTATTAAGCCCAAATCAAGTAAGGTACCGGTAATTGCAAGCTCAATTGAGATATTGAGTGGGGCACCACCGGAGTGTCGGGCTGTAAGGTTGGCCTATCTGGCTACTACTCACTTGGGCACCAGTTAAATGTCATTACCCTGGTCGGTAAACTCTTGATGAAAGAATAAGGCTTGGTAGAGTAATGGTCTTGATGCTCTGCAATAAAGACAACGAAGCTGGAATTTCGGGACCCGTAAAAATACACATCTGGGAGGTTCATATCCTCGTAGTACAGTACGCACCGATTGTAGGATGGAAAGTCGGTTCCAAATACCAACCATGATGACAATGCTACTCGTTGTACGTTAAAACCGATCAACATCCGGTGAAAATGAAGACAAACAGGAAGGAAGCAGTCGTTGCAGTCAGGATGAGGCCACGGTGGACCGACAAGCTGTTCGACATCAACTACAGACAGACAATTAATCAAGAATAACCAACTAACTACATGGTACTCGTGCGAAAATTGACTTGTATCCGATGCATGGTCCGATACAAAAACGGATATCCGATGCATGATCCGATACAAAAAACGGATATCCGATATATGATCCGATACAACTTATTTGAGGCATTTTCGCACGAGGTACGGTATTGGTATTCCCGCTTTTCTTCCCGCACGAAATGAATGTCTGGGTTGTTTGGTATCGTACCACGACGTAGTAGTTGCATCGATCACCCATGCAGCAGTCCTCGCACTGCCAGTCCGCCCACCAGTCGCGGTAGCAACGACTCTCCAGCTGACGGCGTCGATGCTCGCAGTTCCTCAAGTTGTCGCAGGCCTTGCTGATGTAATGGATCCGTTGGACGGCGGGAAGCCAGTAGAATGCCACTGTTTTGGGATTAGGGAACCATGTGACATGGGGCTTACGGGACGGACGGATGGATGGAAAGGAAAACAGGTCTCAATGCTTTAAACAAACACGTGTGTTACCTCCCCAGCGGACATTGGTGCTGCAAGTGTCGTGGATCTCCGGATCGCACAGTTGCACCGTGGAAATACACTTGTCGCTGTTATCCTCCTGGTTCAGGCAAGTGTAGCATTCCAAGCCTGAAAGGAAAGCAAGCACATTTTCAGTTGACATCCGGGTTGCTCAGACGCGCTTTAGCCGGCAAAGACCTAGGACTGCGAAGGGCACGACGATCAGAGGAAGTATCCAGATGCTGATGCTACCCATTAACCGACCACCAGGAGTCCCCCCGGTGCAATCAGATCCGTCTGCGATCTCCAAAACAAATACACGATAGTATTGCTAGTAAAGTTCTTAAAACCGCGTCCGTTTATTCAGGCGAACCTGCAGCGTGGTCTGTGCACAATTTTTCATAGTTACATTGCCACATTAGTGAAGCTGGAAGACGACCGGCAGCACTGCACTATATGTATATGTATGCACTATATGTGTGCAAACATGAAGCAGTGCATACTTTGTTAAAATTCATCACGTTATTGGGAAAGATCGCTTTAGGAGTGAGTGACTCACATCCTAAATGTAATGTATGCGTACTAAAATATCGAGTCATTCTATGTTTATGCAAATTAACCGGTTGAGACTTGCTGGATAACTTCCTCTCCATTAAGGGTCAAAATACAATTTGCATATAGTCGGCTAGTCATACTTGTTAGTTAGCCCAACAAGATTTCTAGGGTGTGGTCGGGTCAGAGAAACGGAAGTACGGTCAATAGATCCTTCGTTGTATCATAGTGTCCCCACCTACCCTTCCTGTGTCCAAGCAGAATGTGCATAGTACAGCACGGTGCACGGTGCACGGTGCACAGCACGGTGCGCATAGTACAGTCTGTACATGTCGGAACTGCACAATCAAATCCCAGCGGCTTGAAGGGACCCTGAAAAACAAACGTATGAGAGAAGGGTTCTGGAATGGGTCACCTGGAATCATAACTTCCAGGCAGGTTTTGGCTATCATCAAGGTCCTAAACGAGAGAGAACAATCGATAACCCCGGTGGAACGCGTATCAGATATGAAGAAAAGTTGTGGGAATATGTTTAGAAAACGAAATGATTGGACGGTTGGAATAAGCTCACTATAGAGGTCGCTGACTATGTGGTAACTCATCTGTTGTCGATTAATTTGTGACAGAGCGCCACCTGCCACCCGGTGGCCCATCTCAGAGCCCTTTCCTCATACTTAATGACTATATATAATCAGCTGACCGGTTTGCCGGTAATAGTCAAGCCAACTTGATTTTTCACAAATCTGCTGGCGTTGAGGCTTCGGGCAAAAAAGACGCAACGCGATGCTGAACCGCCCGAGGGCTCTGCTCAGCCAAAAATGCGGCTGGTTTTCATGATATAATTAATCGGAAACTTCATCATTTACTTTAGACTCAGATTGAAAGAAGGGATTAGCTCATTTACATTCAGCTTGACATCCATTTGCCCGATTTGATCACCTGCATACGATGATGGAAACGCTATTTCATTTTGTGGTGCTAACGCTATCCATAACTTACGGTAAGACATGTGGGTTGCAAACTCAACGACTGGAAGACCCGAAATCTTAACATCCGTCCCTGTTCATCTTGCAGTCTCCAGCCAAAGCATCGGGGTAGTTCGATGTTACGTTTGCAGAAGCCTGCTGACGAATGGTGTCCACGATTTCGGTGACTGTCCGTGAGTACCACGAGAAAGGCCTAATACGATCTACTGTACAATCAACGACAGGATTGGGTACACTGGAGGGTCCGGGGTATGGGCAAAAGGGGCGGAGCAGGGGGTGGTCAGGTGGTTAAGTACACTGGAGGGTCCGGGGTATGGGCAAAAGGGGCGGAGCAGGGGGTGGTCAGGTGGTTAATTACACTGGAGGGTCCGGGGTATGGGCAAAAGGGGCGGAGCAGGGGGTGGTCAGGTNCCCCGGACCCTCCAGTGTACTCAATCTTGTCGTTGACTGTATATCGAGATGACATGACAGTGTTTTTGCTACACACAGGGACATCTATAATAGCCAGACCACCACCGTCAAGTACTGCCGTGCTTGCATGAAGTTCGAGGGTAAAATGACCACCAACTACACTCAGCCAAAAACGAACGGTTCGTAGTTCTTACCCTCATGTTGGCGGCGTTTCGAATACGACCGATAGCCGGGTCAACTGACTTTCATCATTGACGTATGCTGTTGTAATGGTATAGTGACTACCCGAGCTTGCTATGACGAAACGGCGTATAGTCCCACCAATTCCGCCGGGATATTCCAGCAGTCGGTTCTGACGGAACCTTCTCCCGGTGCGTTAACGCTGGCTCCGTTAGGCATGTTGGTGCAGGCAAAGATCGACCCTACTCCTACCAATCCTAGTCTTACGGACCGTCGGAGACCAACTCCGTTTCAAACGTACGATCGCGGTGTGTTATACGTCTGCAGCGACGGAGACCTCTGCAACGGCGCCGCAAAAGAAACGCCATTGCTAGCGATTACTTTACCGCTAGCTCTTTTTGCTGTGTTAAAGGTTCTTTAGCAGTCTAGTTAGAGCTTTACTGTTGCCTCCCTCCCATGAGGAGGGGCACCAAGCAACAACTGGTAACAGCGAACAGAGTTTGTATTGATAACGAGCGCAGCGACTGTCGTACAGACTGCTGTGGTCTGCACTATCTTCATAAGGTGCACATTTGGACATTGAGTAGAATGGAATCAAATAGGTTACCTGCTTTAAGTCTGGACGCGTTTCCAAGCCTGTTCGCTCCACAGTGTACAGCTTCCAGACATCCGTCGACCCTCGCGGAGATCCTAAAAAGCCTTCGCATAGTACCTGCTCCCCCGCCCAGCGATGTCGATTCAGCGTCAATCACAGACATCGCGTCGGCGGTCGTTCTCCGCGAGCATGCAAAACACGCGGCGGGCCTGAAAGAAGTAGGTTAGTACCGAAACACCGGCATTAATTCATTCTCCAGTGATAATTTGGAATGACTCAGTCCAGAGGTGTAACGGAGGGAGGGGCACTAGGGCAAGTGCCCCCCCCCCCATTTAATTCAGCCTGCCGCGGAGGGGGGACGATTTTAATTTTTTTTTCATAAGAAAACTGCCCCCCCCCCGGCACGAGTGGTTAGACCGTCGAAATAAATACCTGCAAAAATTACATTGTTAATTTATTTTGTTAGGATCATGAGCATGAGAAGTCGCAGAAGCCGCAGAAGACCGATCGCGCCTGGTTCTTCCCGTACGGGCAGGAAAAACTCGCCCACTTGCTGCTGGACCCTGTCTGTATCTGCGGTGTTAATGTCGACGAGTTCTCCATCCACTGCAAGAACGGCGAGATTTCCCTTATCTTGGACACCTACCGCAATATCGACGCTAACCGCTGCAGAAGGGGCGATGCGGTGTCCCGTCTCATACCGGAAGAGTTGGAACAGCGCATTAAATTTGGCGTCCCGCCGGCGGTGATTCAGCAGGATGAGCACAAAGTCGCACTTGCTCACCACACCGGGCACAAAATTCCCCTACCACGGCTGCATCCGGCCGGAGCGAACCAGATGCGGCATACAGCGAAGAACGTGGACAAGGTGGTGGAGGCATGGGGCAGTCAAGGCGCGGATAGTCAAGGCTCTGGAGATTTCACGGCGGAAATCTTGGACGCGGGGAGTCCGATGGTGCGGTTGATGACCACGGTATACGAGGAGCAGTGCTTGTATAACGCCGTATTTTTCGAAGCCATTCGGCAGTGTACGGTGCACTTTGCGGAGAGGGGTCAGTTTCTAGCGGATATCAGGAGGAGTTATACAGCTTTGCTGCAGAGCGTCCCGAATCTCTTGAAGGCCATACACCAGGAGTTGTTGATGCAGCGGTCAATTGATCGTCGATTAGTAGAACATTTCATTGGTACGCTGCTCTGCTAAATTTACCCACACATAATTCTCGTCTCCCCTGTCTGTGTCTGTGTCTGTGTCTGTGTCTGTGTCTGTGTCTGTGTCTGTGTCTGTGTCTGTGTCTGTGTCTGCATTCTTGTCAGTGTGCGCGTCTGCATGTGTCTGTATGAAAACAGCCATTTTGTGAATAGATGCGTCGCCCAATAGGTTACAAAGAATGGTGGGATGGCACGAGGTTCCGATTTGACACCATCAAACAAAGTGGTGAAATCGGACGTACTATCACGGCCCGATGCAAAGACCTCCCAGACAACAATCGCTTGGTATTCCTTCTCGATGATGACAGCCAGCTGTTCAAAGGCTACATCCGCCTTTTTGAAAACAAGCGAACCACACTCCAGCTTGACCAGAACGATATGGTCTTCGAGTGTGAACGCTGGCAGGACCTCACCCATCTCTTGGCTACGAGGCTGATGGAGAACCCAAACTTTGATGAATTTCACCAGCTACACAACGTGCAAAGTAGCTGGTTGGAAAATGCAAGGGAAATATATCAACGGATTGTCTTACATGACGAGAAGCAAGTATTAACGTTAAGGGAGCAGACCAAAGCTTGGTTGAGCACCCTTAGTCAGTTGGAGAAACGGTTATCAGACAACGAAAACGCAGTGTTTACAACTCTAACCAGTATTCGTCTTCAAGTTGAAGAGACCGTTCGCCAGTTCTTTGACCGTGAAGGTCCAGCCGACGAGGAACTTAAAATGGACATTACTGACAGATTACGGAAATGGATTTCAGAATTGGTTGCTGTGCTCAGCAGATTTCAGGCGGCACTGGCCAAACAGAATCTTCAGTTCGCCGAGAAAGTCCACACTTTGTTTGAACGGCTTGTAGTCAGTACGCTAACTGCATTAGTTACGCGGTATAAAAGGGAACGTGCATTTGCAACGGGGCCTCTTACTCCGACGGATCCATCCCAAAGCACCCGGATTCTGAGAGCAATGGACCCTGTTCAGAGATTGGGACCGAGTGTCAGGCTTGAGGAGGAGCATGACTCTTTCATCGAGAATCCGCTAAACGTTCTTGTTGGCGAGTGAGTGGGATGCACTGTACATAGATTGCAACATACAGACACAGTCACAGATATAGAAACAGGTACAGACACAAACACAGACACTCACACTCACACTCACAAACACAAACAAGACATAGACATGGGCACATGCACCGAGGCAAACACACACACACACAGATATCGAGTAAAGCCACAACACAGACACAGACACAGACACAGACACAGACACAGACACAGACACAGACACAGACACAGACACAGACACAGACATCGAAGAATAATGATGTGACGGTAATTAGAAGTCACACGCGAGTATTTAACCGATATACCAAACGGTATAAACAAGTATTTGTATCGACTTGCAGACCTACTGATGCACCGCCCCCAGCCAAAACAGACCCTTTTAATGATTCTCTCGACATCTTTCTCGATCTCTTGCGGCGCTACCGCATCTACGATGCAGACCTGACCTTACTTCAAAACTCACACCCTTACATAGAACTGTACAGTCTTTGGCAACGCTATCACGCACTGCAACCTTCATTCCAGGAGCGGACTTACGGTAACGAAGGCCTGCTCATTGAGATTGCCAACCTCGAGGAGAGCATGGAGCAAATCCTCAGTCTCGCCACGGACTCCCGCTCCAACTACTTTAATACCATGGACCCAGACCGGTTCAGCAGCGCCGCTTTCGGCTTCATCCACACCATCGACCAAATCCTCATGGGGATGCGAACCAAGTACCACATCTCCGCGCTCCTCTCCGAACCGCAGAACAATCTCATCCGCAAGCTCATCCAAAACGCACGGACGTGGTTCCTCTTCACTGAGAGTCACCTCGAAGCCATGACTCACGGCGTGATGACCCAAGTCTCCGAGTACTCGGAGAAGATGCTGCGGATCGGTATCGACCTCCTGGTCACCGTCCTACTGGATCAAGATTTTGACGAGAAGCGGTATCTGCAGTTGTACAAGAAGCGCGCCGACATGGCCATCAACGACAAGCTCGACCTGATGGAGCTACAACTGACCGCACTGTGCCTCGAGCACGGTAATTTCTCACACGCCTTGGATGAAGAGTCCGTCTTGGCTGGTAACGCGACAAAAGATCACACCTTTGGCAAGTCTGCGGAGTGGAAACGCCTTGCGGATAGCTTACTGAGAACGGCTTACGTGATTAACGACATCGACAAGTCCCAACTGCACGGCACGACGCTGAGTCGGTACAAGGAGAAGGTGGAGACGGTTAAAACGGCTGTGGCTGAACGGGACTTCAGTTTGGATGAGCTGCTGGCGCTGATCGACACCAAAGTTGACACGCACGATTTCGTGGAGATTACGAACCTGGGGGATGAGGTTAATATTTACGTTAAGCCGTATGCCATCGCGACGACGGAGAATGTGGATAGGGAGTGTGACCCGCATACGACGGACTACACGGAGGAAATGCTTGTAGAACTGGACGAGCAAAAGGAGCGGAATGCCAAGACCCAACAACGCGTTAGGGAACTGCAAGACGGTTTGAGCAGGGCAAAAGCTGCGAACCAACAGTTGAACGCAACAGTTCAGGTACCATTTTAGTGTTCAAATATATGTCAGACTTATTGTCAAGATTTTTATTTACAATGTGAATACGCTTTGCTGGAGAACTTTATTTATTTATTATTTTATTATTTTTATTACTTAGAAGCTCGAAGCTAAGTTTGATTATTTAAAAAAAACGATACTTCAACTAATTTGTGTATTTAATTTTAAGTCATTTTTTTAATGTTCAGATACACTTTTATTTGAACTTTATTTTAAGATCCGAAAATAAAACAGTGTCTAAATATCACGATGCATTCAGGTGTTGCGGGAAGAACAGAGTGAAGGTGTGCCGGTTCAACCAAAGTTGACAGAAGAAACGATGACCGTGATTGAGCTGATCACTTGGCCGGATCCGGACGTGCCGGAAGTGATGAGACCGGGTGCCTTGCCACCGATGGAAGAACAAGAGACCATCCCTGATTGGGAGGCGTTGCTGCGGGGCTCGAGCATGCCGGACTCGGCACCGTCGGTCTTTTTCAGCGCGCAGAATCGGCCGGTGTTTGGTTATTTGAATAGAATGGCGGAAATTGAAGTTTTACTGCAGCCACATCAGTTGAAATTAATGCAGCTGATGCAAGTGATTGAGCCGTTGCTAGAGCCGGATTTGGAATTACAGGCGACATATGAGCAGCGTAAGGCTGATCGAGACCAGAAACGAGCGGACCGCTGGGTCCAATGCCAACGCATTCGTGAAGAGAGACATAAAGCACAAAATGCATAATATAGTGAGAAATTACATAGATTAAGACCGGAACCCCCGTATCGTTCTCGAACTTCCAATAGGTCTTCAACCGATTCTCAAATAAGTGAGATATTTTACCTTCACTTTTCGCTTGTGCACTGTCTATTTACTCGAAAAATAAATATATTACACTTAAGGTAATCAATCAGGAAAAAAGGTTTATGAGAGAACCTGACAGAAGACAGCGACTTCAGCAAGGTCAAAGTACTAATAAGTATTGAGCAAAGGGAGATCAAAAGCGACCAGGACCACACACGCGTTGACCGTTCACTAAAACGATGTAGACATGGTAGGTTGGTCATGGTTGGACTTCACGGTCGGTCGGCAAAACGCAAACGTGTCTTTCCAAGAGCCGTGCAAGTCCATTGTCTCGCATTCTGCGAGAGTCTCGGGTAAAGGTCTGAAATAACAACGAAAGCATTTTAATTGCCTGCCCCTTATTATAATTTCTGCCTGTCTGTAATCATTGTGCTTATCTACCTTTTCAGCCGTCTGATTATCTGTGTCTATCTGTGTCTATCTGTGTCTATCTGTCTGTCTGTCTGTCTGTCTGTCTGTCTGTCTGTCTGTCTGTCTGTCTGTCTGTCTGAAATAAATTTTAGCAAATTTTGATTGACCGTGGAGAAATGATCAATAAAACGAAAATTTTTACCTATCTAACGTTTCCGGAATAAAAAGAGCACAAATACTGGCAAATATCATGAGGCCCCCGAAGATCACCAGAGTGAGCGATTCTGAATCGGCACGTCCGCTGTAAACAATAATCGGTCCAATGTTTGCGAACAGAGAAGAAACAAAATTGGTCAAGGCGACACCCTTGCCGCGAACAACGGTTGGCAGCAGTTCGTTGACCAATAACTCTTGAACCGCGTAAGCCGCTGTGATAAAAAGTTTGGCCACCAGGAAGAGTCCCAAAACCGATCCGAATGAGGCACTGCTAGGAGGAACCGCCAACGTGGACAGGCACGCCGTGCCGCCAGCAATGAAGCACAGTAAAATGGTCAAGCGACGACCAATTCGGTCACAGACAAGTTGAATGAGCAGGGCGCCTGGAATCTCCACCAAGCTAGACAAAAAGAAACTAAGGTATGGATTGGGTCCCAGGGTTGGAGCGTAGTATCCAAGACCATAATAGCAGACCTGGAGTATAAAAAGATAACATAGAAATCAGATAGTAAATCAGTCAGAAAGCTAAACAGACAGATAGACAGATAGACAGACACAGACAAACGCACAGACAGACGCACAAACAGACAGACAGACGCACAAACAGACAGACAGACAGACAAGAAACATATACAGACAATTAGGCAGACAGATAAACAGATAAACAGACAGACCAGGATACAGACAAGGATACAGACAGACGAACTAATGCCGACAAACGAAAAATAGACAGACTAATTGATACATGAACAAGAGGGCAAAGAATTGTGAGCAGCTAAAATGATTTAGCACCTGGACAACAATACTCATGATGAGCATTAAAATTGTATGCCGCCGTATTCTGGGCCCACGGAATAGATCCAGGTACGAATAAGTCGCGTCATGGGAAGACTCATTGACGTTGGACAAGGAACTGTGGGATACGCCGCGCGCGTCAATGCACAGCTGGGAAGCTTTCCCTTCCAACGATTCGCTCCATTCAACACGGTTGATTTTAGCCATCTTCCTCAAATATACGTTGAACTCCTTCGACCGGCCTTTCAGCAGGAGCCAGCGAGGACTCTCCGGCAGGACGAACCAAAACATTCCGTAGAGGGTGAAGGGCAGTATGGTAGCCAGCACCATGGGACGCCAGGAGCGGAGCGCATAAGCGATTCCAGTAAACGCCACAGCCCTATGCAAGATTGCATGTGAAACGACACACTGCCTCAGATCATGCAGTACGTGGCTCAATCGCCTGACGGACGGCTTACCCAGCGGTGTAGGCTAACGTGAGCAATACCAAAAACGTAGCACGACAGTCCGGAGTGATAATCTCCAATCCCAGCGTGGATGGCACAAGGTAAATCGGATTGACCGATACGGAGTGGATGGTGTAGAGGGTCAGGAAGACGTAGTACCCATAGTGGGCACGTGGTGCCGCCACCGTTGCCGCTCCAAAGACCACCTGCAAGGCGAGGAACGCAAAGTATGTCGGTTTCCGGCCGAAACGGTCCGCCGCGTATCCTCCCAATGGCGTCCCAATCTGAAACATCGAATTCGAGAGCGTTTTATCAAGACCCAAAATAAGGTACTAGTAATAAAATCAAAGCTTGCACTTGTGAGTAATAAATAAAAGAAATCCGTGGGGAATTATTCGAGGTAACCGATTAATCGGAAAATTACGTTTCGGATTATCCAATAATGAAGCAATTACATTTAATAATTTGTGTTCCATTTATTTATAGCTTTACATCAATTTTATTCAAATTTACCATAACTCCGATGGAGCCGATGATGTATGCCAAGGTCGGTAGGAAGTCGCGGGCTGTGCAAACTAAGTCCCAGTCGGTCGTGATGGTGTCCTGATACACCGTCTTATCAAACTCCCACGATGAGCAGGCAGTCCGCGGTGTGGACGAAGCATTTGTCGCATTGAAGTAGGCTTCCGTTTCACGGATGGATCCGAAATTCCGCAGGAGAGCTGAATAATCGACCGAATAGAGCTCGCATTTTGAGTGGAGCTCTCCGTCATTTCCGGGTGGTAAGAGGCGCTTCTTCTCTTCGCTTGTGAATGCGACGGATGTGCCGTTGGATTGGTTTAGGGGAATGTGACAGAAGAAGTCGTCCGGTGTGGCGATCACGAAGAGCTAAAATCACAAGTACAATTAGAATTTGTACCAGTCACACGAGTCAGTAATCAATTTAATATATATAAGTCGTTTATTTCGCCCCGGCGCAAAAAAAGAACAACTAATTTACCGACCGATTAATCCATCAATCAGGGCGTCAGGTTAGCTTACAATTGATAAGACCAAGCATACGAGAAAACCAGCTAAGAGCGTATTTGACGGTTACGTCCTGCTCACTCACCCAACCTGAAGAAATAAATGAGCAAGCAAAAAACGTGGGTAGAAGCACCAAAAAAATGGTAATCCACTGATATCGCCCGTTGCCTTTGAGATCCACTAAGAGCTCCTCAAATCTTAATCCAAGGTCGTCAGTCATAATCCTGGAAGTTTGGGTAAGACGGTACACATGTTCCCGAGTGGAGCCGTGATCGTAGATGTCATAAAAGTACCCTCAATCCCTCGTTCTTTGGATATCCTGGCGAGGAAGTCTACCATTAGTATGAGGAGAAATCTGTAATTCGGCTCACCCTCCACTTGGTCGATAAATCGGCTCAATCATGTGTTTTTCTTTGATGGCAGCTGCTTGATTGTTTGATTTCTGTACCGTATCCTAGTATACTGTAACACTTCTAAAAATCAAACAATCAAGCACCCGTTACGAAAGAGAAATCCATGCGTGAGCCGAATTATCGTCCAAGTGGAGGGTGACCCAAAATACAGATTTCTCATCATACAGTAGTATCTGATAACACAGAATCATCTCGCTGTCCTGATGCCAATCCATCTGCGTGCAGGTCTTGGAAGTAAGACTCCAGTTATCAATGATTTAATCGTACATCTTAAAATCGCTCTAGGATAACGCATCCAGAAAGTCTCCTTGAGAGGAAAGCAAAGAAGGATCAGGTGCGTAGTGTTTATCAAGGCGTCGACCCTCACCAATAATTATGTCGCACCCAATTCTCTGTACGCTCTTTACTGCATCGGGCGCTCTTTACTGCATCGGGCGCTCTTTACTGCATCGGGTATATTTAGAAGTTGCACGAGTAGAAAGAAGCTAATGATCGCGTTACTTGAAGGCTCAAAACAAACAAGCCCTTGCTTTTGACAGGCGTCTGTGGATACAAAAAACTGCAAAACAAATTGACAAGCTGCGATTGATTCTACAGTAGAATTTTGCAAAGATTGACAAAGCTGCGTTTGGTTCTACAGTAGAGTTTTGCAAAGATTGACAAGCTGCGATTGGTATTACAGTAGAATTTTGCAAAGCATGCAGGCTTTGAGATTGCAGACTGCGCGCCATATCGCAAACCGACGTTGGCGATATAGACCGCTGATTTCAGCGATTCTCGGCCATTGATCCGCGGGTGCGAACGGCGCCGGAGAGAAGTGCACGCGGTGCACTCCGGTCGCTGTATCACCATGAAAAGTGCGAAAAATGTTATGATTACGCATAAAACAAAAGATAAGAATCGTAAAAACGCAGGAACTGCCGGAACAAAATCCACTTCCGCCACCGCTGCTCTCCAGGCTTGTTAACTGAACTCAGTGTTCAGAGCTTTGGAAATTGTGAGTGTACAAGTTTTTCTGTTAACTTTTGCTGCTGAATGTGAATGGAGTTCCACTGCCGGAACGAAATCCACTTCCGCCACCGCTGCTCTCCAGGCTTGTTAACTGAACTCAGTGTTCAGAGCTATGGAAATTGTGGGTGTACAAGTTTTTCTGTTAACTTTTGCCGCTGAATGTGAATGAAGTTCCCAAAATGTCGACTACCGGTACGTGGTACACTACTCTGCATGTCGTGAGAGGAAAAAAACAGGAAAAACGTTTCCCGGTTGGCACTGCAGCGCCGTCTATAGAGTTGAGCGTGTGACATTGCCCAGGCACGCGTCGTCACTCGATGTGTTCGGAAAGCACAACATAATTCATCGAAAACTGCTAGCTCTAAAACCATCTCCTTTTTCCAATGAAGAAACGCCATTATGCCTCCTATTCCCGTCTTCGAAAATCCAACCCGGGAATTTTTCCAAACCTCCATCCAACCGTCTCGTCGACCAGCCATCCTCCGGCACCTCAACATTGGCCCATGTCTCGCAAAATGGTCTCCAGATTACCTCGCGCTGAGCGTCAGCAGCCATAAACAGGTCGTCGTCCACGAATCCACCTGCAACCGTCTTCGATTCCTCAACAAAAACTTCGTCTACACCACGCTACCCTTTTGCGATTTCGTGGAGAAAGCCGTTGCCGGCGGGGAAAAGAGCCAGAACGGCCGGAAGTACTACTACTACCGCGCTTTGGCATCCGGCGATCCGCGATCTTCCCGCGCCGATTTCCGCGCCGATTTTCCCGAACTTGCCGGCGATTTCGTTTTTCCCGATGTGATGGAACCGGAAACGGTGTTTTCGTCCGTCTTTCGGTGTGGCTCGGCCGATTTGGGCCTCTTCTTGCATTACGATGTGATGGACAACGTGCTGTGCCAGATCCGCGGGAGGAAACGGGCGATTCTATTCGACCCTGAGGATGTGGATTATCTGTATCTGCAGGGTGGGGATAAGAGTCTGATTCACGATCCGGAGAACGTGGATCTGAATGTCTTCCCGCTGTTTGCGAAGGCGGCGTCGTGGACTTGTGATATGGACGAGGGAGATGTTTTGTTTATTCCCGCAATGTGGATGCATTACATGCGGTCGATTGAGTTCAGCGTGGCGGTGAATGTCTTTTGGTGCAATTTGCCGAGGGAAATCTACGATGCCAAAGACACGTAAGGATTGTCCGTTTTTTGTATGGGATGAAGGCGTTGCCGAGAATAAGTTCATTGGCGCGTTTCATTGATTGATGAGTTTGCTAATTTCTGATTATCTGGTCCACTGCTTGATGATTGATAAGTTGATTGATTTGACTCTTTTCTCAGGTACGGAAACAAGGATTTGCTACCGTATACACGAGCGACGCAAGGCGTCGATCGGGCTTTGAAGCAGCTCGACGTTCTACCGAGGGATCTGCAACGATTCTACGCTCGGATGCTCAGGGCGAAAATCGATAAATTTCTCACCATCACTGAGCCACTGCGCAAGGAAACCAACGGTTTCGGTTGTGGAGCTGCTGAGGATTGTAGCGCACAGTTCTCCTAGCGGAGCTTCTCCGTCTGTTTCATCTACGGAACTGTGATCTCTTTTTAAAATAATGCACATTGAAGGGTTTCCTTTGGGTTTATCTGCCAGAATTAGAGTGTGCAATTGACCGTTACTGTTCCCGAGTTGCATCCTGAAGGTACCAAGTGAACCAGGTGATACAACGCACCCGGGATGTTTCCGTTAGTAGTACGATGGTAAAAGATAATGGCACTGGAATGGGCCACTTGAATTTCCGTACAGTGAAAGTCTTCATATTTTGCTACGTCACAAACGCGTTTCTATTTCGTGTCTTGTCTCCAAACAGTTTCGTTATGGGACAAATGTGTTGAAACGCGCCTGTGACGTACGAAAAATATGAAGACTCACTGTACCCTGGAATGGGCCACCGGGCGGCAGGGGGCGCTCTGTCGCAAATGAATGGAAACAGATGAGTCACTGCATAGTCAGCGTCATAGTCTTCTATAGTGAGCTTTTTCCAACTATCCAACCATTTCGTTTTTTAACATGTTCCTACAACTTTTTTTCAAATCTGATACGCGTTCCACCGGGTTATTAATTATTCTCTGTCGCTTAGGACCTGGGTGATAGCCAAAATTTGTGTGGAAGTTGTGATTCCAGGGTGACCCATTCCAGGGTACGGGAAAGTCAAGTGGCCCATTCCAATGCCCATTCCAATACCCATTCCAATGCCCATTCCAGGGCCCTTACCTCATACTGCAACCACAATTACATCGAATGGAATTTATGAAAAGAATATTTTATGGTCTTTTCTTGTTTTCAAACAATCATTCAGCTATGGAGGATATATTCATAGCGGTACAAGAACCTCGTCAGGACATCCACTAGGTCTTGAAACTTGAAAGCATTTTAACAAATAAGATCAACTTAAGGTATCTGACTCGGAATAACGACTCATGGAAGCCCTTATCCGCCCCAGCAATCAGATTCATCCAATGCTTTGGGTTGCCGGTGGGCGAAACGGTGCTAGTTGGAAGACCGGGCCTTGTCAAGGTCTTCCTTGATCGCCCTCATCTGCTTCTGTCTTTCCGGCATGTAGTAGAAGTAGCAGTAGTAGAGTCCTCCGCCGAGCGCGGCCGCACCGCCCAGCCACATCCAGGCCGGGCAGCCCTTGTAGTGTCGCATTAAGGCTTTGCTCATGGAGGAAGGGGACGATGAACTGCTGGGATTAGCTGTGTCCATTCGTTGACGCGAGAATCCGGTGAGCTTCATTTTCCTAGAGATCTAAAACAAACGAGAAACTTTTGACAAAGGACTTTTGACACAGGCCCAAGGTATAATAATCAAAATGCGGCTCTTACAGAACTGGTCGCTTCCCAGAATGCGTATAAAACAAAAACGATGTTTGAGGATTATAAGCAGCACAGGATGGCGAGAAATATCACAATTACAGTAGACACTGAAGTTCCGCCTAGTCGACTGCGCGTCTGAGGATTATAAGCAGCACAGGATGGCGAGAAATATCACGATTACAGTAGACACTGAAGTTCCGCCTAGACACTGAAGTTCCGCCTAGTCGACTGCGCGTTTTTCTGCTGCGCAGTATCGAATGGAGCTTGTTTTGATGGAAAATCCCCGTGGGGTTCTCATCAACGGGTAGATCCAAAGAAGATATATAATAAGAGCCAGATTAAGCCATATTGTACGAGGAGACACGCAGTGCCGCCAATACTCAGGCTGTGGTGCGTTTCCATTTGTCGATCTACGTAGATACACTAATGAGAAAATTTAGTGAGGTATAGCTCCTCCTACTTATTTCTAGTACACCAATTGGCAATAGCAGTCAATATGCAGTTCAAATGCTTCGGCTTTACTGATTTTTTTCGCTTCGATATACTATTTGTCGTCCAAACATTATACCAAATGACTCAGAAAAAAATGCAAGGACTGTTGTATAAAATTGTGTTAATTTTTTTCGGATGGATGAATGAGCCGCATTTATTTTTTGAAAAAAGGGGGAAAAACCCCAGTTAAACACAAAGTTTGTCACGTACCAAAAAATCCGTTTCTGTTTAAAACTGCCTCATTTGATTGCTTATCCGCTTTGACGTCTGCAAAATTATATAATTACACAAGGGAATCTTGGTTGTTTTATGTACGTATTATTTTCACGTGAATTTCCAAACAATGGGAGAAACTGCAAACTTATTTCGCTGGGAGCACAAGCCGGCATGGCATAAAAGGCATGTCTCTTTTAGGCGCATTTCTTTGCAAGCAGAAGTTGAGCAAATTAAATACTAGATACATTTAAAAAAAATTAAGTCTATTTAGATCTGTGAGGTCCGGCCATAATCTGTGCGATCGATATGGATTATCATTTTATTTTATGTTCTGATTTTCCGCACTTTGCGAGGCCGGCGTGTCTGTCCGTAGACTTATGGTCTGCCTCCTCTTTGGGGTAGATCAGGCCTCCTCGTAGGGGTAGATCAGGCCTCCTCGTAAGGAGGCGTTCTAGTTCCGTGGCGTGCCGTTTACGGACATGGTCAACGAAGCTCGCGCGGACAGGTGTCAATTAACAGAGCCAGTTCGCTAACACTAGCAGCGATTAATTTGGATTTCTCAAAACCGCATCAAGAATCATTCGTGTTGTTAAGCAACATGTACGAGTATAAGTTCTGTCACAACGGGCTGAGGTACTGCATACAGTACTGCCACGATTTTAAGGGTGGGTTTTTTGTCCTTCAAGTAAATTACCGACCCCCGGTCCAACTTGTGTTCACTGGTTTCACTGCGCTCATGGCGGGATCAAAGTCGATCGTTGATGAACGGAAGTGAATTCGTGACGTCACGTACAGTCTATCAGGGGTGGGCGGGGCTAAACCCACCCTTAAAATCGTGGCAGTACAGTACTATGAGCTTATAAGTGTTGTCGTCACATGAGAATGTACAGAAACTTTTAGAAACACTCGTGCGAAAATTGACTTGTGTCCGATGCATGATCCGATACAAAAAACGGATATCCGATATATGATCCGATACAACTTATTTGAGGCATGTTGATCATCATCCCGGTATTCCCAATCACATCCACCAAGTACGGGCTTTCCTTTGAGCCGGCTCGTCCTCAGTGTTATCAGACAAATGGCAGCTAGCTGTAGTGGTCTTGCGGTTGAAATACTCACGATAGGAGTAATACGTGACTCCCGTGGTGATGGCCACTGCGCCGACCAGCATCCAGACCGGGATACCGCGGACTTCACGCAGCATGAAGTGACTACTGTTGGGCGTCGTGGTCACTGGACGGTTCGCGGCGGTTCCCCTTGACGGCGGTTCCCCTTGACGGTGGTTCCGCTGTGCCCGTCTGGGGATTTGTTAACGTCTCGAGCTTCATTCTTCTCGGGGATCTCGGGATAGCGGAACAACGGATGCGCAGGGGTACAACAGGAGAAGGTTCGTCCGCCGGTGGAAGTGTTTCCGCTATGGTGCAGCTATACTTGAACAGTCATCCTAAACAGCGAATATTTCTGCAGGAGGAGAGTTGTTGACAACAGCCTAGAAAGAAATGGGAAAATTGTGAAATGCCAACGTAATACGAAACTGGTTCGTAGATGCGTTTCGTGGTGCAAATTCAGACGTAGTACCCGGGAACTCGCGTACACACATGGCAAAAACCCTTGGGCTAACCCGGTTAGGTAATTTAACTCGTTCTATGCATGGCTTTGTAGACGGACTTAAGTTAAAATGTGTTACTCAGTTAGTGCAGAATTTTTGCCGCGTGCGTACTCCTACTCCTACTCATATGTGGACTTTTAGCCTACCGCCTACACTCTTTTCTCAGTACGAAAGTGGGGCTTGAGCCTGGAGCAAGATTGAATGTTTCTCCATCCAACATGCTCACAAATTACAATGCAGCAGGGCAAAATGTGCAGTGTCCACAACTTCCGTGTGGTCAAATACAGAGCTGTATGCAGTAACGCAAATTTTAAAACAAGCGCTTGTGGATCACAGCACAGAATCCACCCAGAATGCAGCGCCACCTAGAAGGTAAAAACAATCACAAAGCGCATTGCCTGAGGAAATCGATGTAAAAAGCACGTTGTTTCTTAAGGGTGAATTAGGAATTGCTGGCTAAAGTATAAATTACGTTTTCAACTTAACTGTCGAGCTCAGTGCTAAGCGTCACGATTATTAGACTCCCCGACTTCACGGATCATTTGTGTTCCTTTACAATCTCTCTAGAGAGTCTGGACGTCAGCGTTTAATTTACTGCTCCTTTTTTCGGTCGCGGAAGTCAGCTGCGAGCCGGCTGGCAAACAGGAAGCGACTACGCGAAGTCTTTTCCTGGGATTTCTCCCGATTATGCCATTGTGGAGCTTCTATCTTGTTGCGTGCCCATGCAGTGAATGAAACCACCCCTTGCTCGTTGATCTCATTTTCATTCTTTCATTTTCATTCATCGTCCGAAACTTTTTTGGACGGCGTTTTTCGCCTCACCCCGCATCATCATTCAGTTCCGGAATCCGCCCGGGCGTTGCATCGAGCTTGGAAGAAGGGATTTCGAATATTCAAGTGAGAATTGTACCACGGGGAACTGAAAGGAATTCCAAGGGGAGGAAAGGAGAATATTCCCTTCTCACATTAGCGAACGCACCTCGATTCCGCAGCTCCTCCGTATTTCATCTTTTCTTACGGATTGCTCAATGTTGTAAATTTTTTTGCTTTCATTGGATGTCTTGATTTGTCGGGAAGGATGGATTTCCACCCTGCCGGTGTGGATTTATAGCACCATCTGAAAGGAATATTTGCACTGAGGAGCGCTGCTTTGGCCTGCATTTCTCAGAAACTTTTTTGCCTTGCCTTGTCTGCCGGATTTGAAAAGATATTGGAATTTTTGGATCCTTTTAGCATTATCTTCGCGGCTCCAGAACAAGTTTTTAACGGCGGATGTTGCACTGCTGATGGACGAACGCCTGTTAATAAGGACAGACGTGATCAATTGCTTGATTTCGTGCCCCGAAACTTTTGCACTATGATTTAGTCGTACGAATTCTTCGCTATCGTCGAACTGTGATGCATGGGTAAATCATTTGCAGCTTTGCAGCAGTCGGCGGATTGCATTTCGTAGTCTGAGTCGTTGAGGCGCTCTTGACTTGAGAATTGCGATACGAGCATCTGTTGCTTTGGACCCAACGAACGCGGCCTGGCGCTGATTGCTGCTGAAGAATTAGGTTTGATTTCTGAAATGAATCAGCAAAATCGTGCGTATCGGGAGTCTATGCTGATGGCTGGACCATTATCGATGTCGGTGTCCGAACCGCATCTCAACGCTAACAGCCCTGACGTCGACGCCAGTCCGAACGGCCATGCGAATACCCTCGGACTGCCGCGAATGGATGAACGGCGGAATTCAGACGGAGGGCTCAACACTCTGCCGCGTCATAAGAGCAAGCTGGGTCATCGCCGGGTGGATCCGGAGGGGAACGTCACGTTCAAAAGGGTGTGTTTACTATTTGGACCGATGCGTTGATTGCTGGATTGATTGCAGATTGCAGCGTGATAAAAGTGATACTGCTTGCTTTCTGCTAGATCGATTGATTCACCGAAGACGTATGCTCCTTAACATGAACATTTCATGCTACTTTTCCTTTTTAGGTTCCTTCAAACAAACTGATGCAGAGCATCCAGGAGGGAATTCGACACTCGGTGAGCAAGCTGGCAAGCGAA
>LRSR01003251.1:0-15702 GCA_001579985.1 Hypsibius dujardini
ACCGGCTCACGCACACGAACGAACGCCATCCTCCCCCGAGAGGCAGATGCAGATGGAGGTGTAGCCGGGGGATGGGGTGGAGAGTTAAAATAGTCTCTTCCATATGTTGTCGTTATCAATAGACGAAGAAGAAGAAACAGTACGTGGTCACTTCCGATCTGATTCTACTTTTGTAGTCAGTCTAAAGATATACCCCTCGAAATGGAACATCTTGTCAACTTGACTTGTGGCAGCATTTTCGGTATGATTATGCTTATTTTAATTGCGCCACAGGTGAGAGGCCTGGCTGAGGCGTCATCTCTTGCTGACGTCCGATCGCAGCTGGATTCAATGGATCAAGTTCCGATCGGGCGACCTCCCAGTATCGTCAATGGAAACTCCCATGTCATTGACTTTGGAGGCTTGGTCTATAGAGGTACGTTTACACAAGGAACCGGCAGCCAAAGTTACTTGTTGAATGTTGTTTTGCTAGATTAAATTTCAGTAAAAAAACCCACAAAAAATATGGTAATTCAATTTTCATCACGATTACATAATCACGATTTCATCTTTATTAAATAATAATTAAGCTCTTGAATTTCTGGGCAAATTCAGCTGTGCTGACTAACCGGTAAATACTAACTAAAATCTAAAAATCGCTCACTTTCGGACAGGAGGCGCTGTTTGGAATACTCTCTCCTCATTGTTAGCATTTAAACTTCAGTTGTTTGCTTCACTCTTTGAAGTTTTGTCTAAAACAGCACGGTGACAATTGTTTGGGCAAAGAGTTCTAATTTTCAGTCTTCATAATTTTCCATTAGGTTGACGTGGAACTATATCACTTTTTCAGCATTTTGAGTCGACACAAATCGCAAACGGTTTTTGTGTTCAACAAGACGTCATTCATTACTTTTTTAACAAGGTTTATTTTTTTCATGTTGGTTTGTGTTTAGCCCCCACGAAGCGGCTGAGATTTCTGGCCCACGGTCAGCGGCGACCGACCGGCCGAGGATCCGCCTTTCCGGAGACCATGCGGACTAACTTCGGAACTCTCCGCATTGTCGGTGACCCACAAACCCGCAGTCAAAGAGGTTAAACAAATACCTTTCCTTACCTTTCCACATTTTTCGTCTCGTGTTCCTTCATTACAGATTACCATTTATTCGATTAACCAAGTTAATCTTTTCCTCAGTCAAACCACAGAAGAAAATTTAAGTTTTTGTCACCATGTCGCCGCCCAGTTTTTTGTTATCACAAAAGATAACAACCAGCCCTGGCCGCTTTATACCAGTAATACAGCACGCTATCTTTCCCGACATTGCTGACACTCAAGACGTTGCCCGGCATGCAGGAGAACATTTTCCGCCACAGCTCAAACTCCCTCTCCATTTCGTAGTCCCTCACCCGCAGCCGTTTCACACCTCCATAATCAGCACACAAACCCGTCAGATACATCTCCTCCATGGCAATGGGCTTCACCCAGCGACAGGCCTCGACAACCGCTCGAAAGGCCGCTTTTGAGATGAAATAAATCGGTCCATACATGAATAACTGCGAGGGCATCTCCCTTTCTTCCGCTCCAATGAGGTCCCCAATTATTAGAGGCTGAAGATGGAGGCCTTCTCCAATTGAGTCGTCGATGAATTGTCTAAGACTTTGAGGCTGGATGAGGACGTCAACATTCATTCGGAGGATGAATTTTACATTCGGACAATGGTCAGCTGTCCAGTTTAAGGCAGCGAGGGTTTTTAAATATTTCGTCTGGGGATTGGTTAACGTTTCGATTTGTAAGAGGTCGCCGAATTTTTGGGCCTCTTTAGTAATTTTTTCTTGGACGGATTGGGCCGGAGGCAGGGCCAGAAGAAAGACCAGTTCGCCACGAACGAGCGGGAGATAATGACGCCATACTTGGCGGTAGTCACTGCGGATGAGCGCGTCTTCCGGATCGGTGATTATGGCAATGAGGAGGTTGTTAACGGATGACGTCAAGGGTTTCAATGTAGAGCTGCTGCTACGGCAGATTGAATGAGGTTGGATAGAAAGCCTCGGCAGTGAAGGTATGTACAGAGTGGCTGGGTGGGGGGTAGTCAAGGGAAAGGGAATATGATCCGGTGATTGTGCAATGGGCGGCGGGATCATGCGGGGAATGGGGATGTCACTACTTCTGTTAATGGGAAGGCTAATTGTGAGATTGTTGGCGGGCTTGTGGGGAAAAACCCATGACAAAGCTGAATCTGTGAATTCGTTTTATTTTTAGTACCAAAAATTATAAAGATTCTTACGAAAACAGGCATTTACCTCAGATGCCGACACAACAACCGATTCAGACTATACAGGTAAAGATATAGACAGACACAGACACAGACACAGACACAGACACAGACACAGACAAAGACACAGACACAGACACAGACACAGACACAGACACAGACACAGACAGACATGTTTGGGACTTCTGGGGATATTCATAGAAAGCAGTATCACGCCTAGCATGGGATGGAGGAACAGAACAGAAAAGGCGTATCCAGCTAAGGCTCACCGGATTCAAACGGTGGGATCTGTGTGTGAAGTGCCGCTCCTCTACCAGTGTCAGGTGTAAAGTATCCGTTCAGGCCGAGGGAAATTAGAAGTATAGAACCAGCAATTACAGTGGCCGATACACCGATCGATAGCGCAAGAATAAACTCTGTCCTTGGCGAGGGTATTTCGTCCTCATCATGCTCTTCCTCGATCTGATTGATGTAATTATCATTATCCGACTCCAAGTTGGCCACATCTTCTTCCCATACTGAATTCAAGGCTATGAACATGAGCGAGGGCTCATCCGGCAGAATCTCGGATCCCGGTGCGAGGCTGACGCGGTGGGATGAGTACCTCGCTCGACGGCTGTTTCGTGCATCGCTGTTTCTCTTCATCCTTCAACATTCCACATACAGTTTTCAAATTTTCAAATTATCTAATGAAGAATATCGCATGGCGTCCTGGCTTGAAACATTGCACTGCGAGATGCCTCTGAAATTTGTGCACTATTAAGACGGCGAGGACAAGTCTCTCGGTGCGGGAAAACATGGAGAGTTATTGCCGAAAATAATCGTGAATTAAATTTATTAATGTCTGAAGAAAGCATAAAGCTTGCGAGAAGTTAAGTGCCGGTAAGTGGAGGCGTATAGATCAGTATACATACGCCCAGGTCTGATTCGATAGCCGATATTATCTTTTATCAGTGAGCCACCGCAGGGCACAGAGCGAATCGTATATTTCCTCTAATGCATTAAAAGGTACGTAGTACACCGTTAATACTCACATGATGATCCAGTCAATGACTGAACTGAACGTTGACAAACACAGTACGCTCAATTTACGTTGTCTCAACATGCCGCCAAAATCCATCCCACACAAAATTTACTGTATTAGTCTCGCAGGCAATAAAAAATTTCGTCAGTTGGAGTTTTTCGATTCAAAATGGTGCGCGAAATTAGTTCTGAAATTAGGGAAAAAATATTGAGTTATACCACTTTTTGCCGTCTTCCCAAAAAATCTAGAAAAATCTGGCAGAAAAGGGGATTAGTGTTTCGTATAGGACCACCCTTCGAGTCTTCAAATCCGAGGAGGGTGAAGATATCCTGTTGAAGAAGAAATTAAAAAACGTCGACAATCGGGGATTACTTCTTGTCTGCTCCGACGACCTCATAAAAAAATCGCCGTATCTGTCGATACCCCCTCCCTCATCCAACGTGAAACTTTCTGCAAACTTGGGATCTCTGCGGGCACTGTGTCGCGGGTACTGAAGGAAGATCTTGGCTTGACGTACCATAAGAAGGTAACGACGCACATTCTTACTCCGAAACAAGCTCACCAGTGTCTCAATTGCGGGTCCCACTTTCTACGCTGTCATAGTCGTCGGAACGTCCCGAATTGTCAGTATCGATGAGACGTACCTAGATCTGAATGAATTTACCGGGTAGCGGAATGGTTGTTACGAATCACCGGATATACTAGCCTTGAAAGAATGGCAGAAAAGCCTCGTTCAGGATGGTCCGGAAAAGTGATGGTCCGCAAGGAAATCTCCTGGAATTGCCCGACGTTTTTCTATTGCGTCCCCCCCCCCAAAGTCGAAATGTATTTCCAGAGGTTCATCAATTTAGTTCTTGAACCGCTCTTCACAAAGAAAATTCCGCGGCTTACCCCGGGGAGGTAAAAAAAAATCATCTTCCACATGAGCAGCGCCGGAGCTCACGTCAAGAATACGACGTTAAGTAGTTCCATGATTGGAAATAATATTATTACGAAGGAGGAATGGATGTCGAACTCGCCCGATTAGTCCCCGATGGATGACGGTGTAAAATCGATTTGTAAGAGGTGAAGCAAAAAGGGAGCGTTAAACAATGACGTCAGCGCCTGATATTAGGCGACCTTCCTCCCTCTTCCTTCCGTTAGAGCTCGTCAGAAATTCTTAGACCCCCTTGTTCTTCAAGCACTGACGTCAGCTCGAGCCGACCCCCTTACCGTAATCTCCCGATCTCAAGGGACACATTTTTGCTCTATCAGTTAATTTGATCCACCCCGGATCTTAGCTGTTCATCACCGTTTGCTATAGTTACCTAAAACCAATCAATCAACTGATTTGATGTGTGAATTAAAAACTTCCGCTCGATCAATCAATCAATCGCTGTCAAGCTGCTTTTAAATTTCAACCCATCTCGACACAGTGAATCCAATTGATCAGTCAACCCATGAATGGAAGGGGTGGGGCTTAACTGTATCTTGACATCGGGAGATTACGGTACATCTGTTAAAACTTATCAACTCAAGGTGTTCCACTCAGCTTGAGCGTTTTCATGCTGATATTTTTTTATTAAATCCGAGTGAGAGTCTCGATACCATTCGTGAACTCATCGTAAAGAAAAGGCTCCTTTTTTCTGCGAAAAATTATTATTGGCAAGTCGCGTTCGACAACTTTGCCAAAACTCAACATTTCCACTTTTATTCTATTTGTTTAAGCGCCATCGTTTCCGTCGAAAGTTTTTTCCGTTGAACTGATGGAGAATACCACAAAAAGCTCAAAAAGGATAAAAACTCCAGCAGAGGCTGGGAATTGGCGAAAAATTGAAACGATATATGCTGACGTCAGCCACGACGGAATCCCCACCCCCTTAGCGTCAGAGTCAAAGTAGAACTCCCCCCCCCTACATGGCGCTGACGTCATTGTTGAACGCTCCCTAAACACAAGGCGAACAATATGGTCGAACTGGTAGCAATCGCAAAACGGGAGTGGAAGAATTTAGGTCTGGAACACTGTCAAAAAATTCTCAATGCTTGGCCAAAACAATTGGAAAGGATGACTGAGATGTTTGGCTATCAGATAAAAAATAGTTTTTGAGTAAGAATGTCGTTTCTTCTGGGTGAAATAATTTTTGAAAAATTGAGACAATATAAATGGGCCTGTTGCTGTCTTCTCTGAGCCAGAGAAGAGTCTCTGCTGTCTTCTAATGGCGCAGCTGATTTAAGTCACCAAAAAAACAATTACACTGTATATTCCACCACACCATCGATATTCGTTTTAAAGAACATTAATAACGATTCAGCGGATGCAAAATTGATTTGGGAGTTCTTGATGAACGAATGAATGCTGTTTGATCTGCCTCAAAAAAGAGACAGCGATAAGCGATTTCTTCCTTGAGGAATTAAATACTCATTGTTGGATATTTGCTGGATGTGAATGGGTTGCCGAATGATCCAATTTCAAAATAAATTCCTGAAAATATGCTCGCTTACTTTGACATTTCAACTATGAGCAACATTAGTCCAACACCCTTGAGTTAACGACCAATTAATATAATAGATATACAAAGTAGATTGAATATTAAAATGAAACTATAATAAATTTATATGCTATATTAATTTTCTCCTAATTACTTTGACCCCAAATATATTTCTTCGTTAGGAATAAAATTGTGGATTGGATGGCAGTGCTAGGGCTTCTGGCCTCATTTGATTCTCAGGGGCGTCCTCTATGGGAAATGCTAGCCTTGCCCCGCCCTGTAATCGAAAATGCGCTTCTCGTACACTGTTCATCAAAGAATAATGGCACTCGCCCCTCCCCTAAATTAAACTAACTCCACCCTACTTTATTGGGGGTCAGGGCTTTCCAGTTTATTCAGAAGCATAAAATTGCTATCATGGAGAATATCTACTTTTAATTTTTTGAGACTTTTGCTATGCCTTTTAATTGTGATTAGAATGCTGAAACCCCCGCGGACTTCTGATTGTTCCGTCTGGTAATCGCATTCAGTTCTGAATAAGCCACAGAAGAAAGCGGATTGCCTAAACAAACGCATGTGTTTTATTTGTTAATAAATGGGCATGTTAATGACGCGCTTTAAAGAGCAGTTGAAATGGCTTGGGTGTGCTGATGATGCTGGAGATGTAGTCCTCATGCGAAAGGGTCTGTCCCGGAGGGAGTTCAAGGGAGAAACAGCGTAACACGTTGCTGATAAAGAGAAACAGCTCCGCTTTCGCCAGTCCTTCTCCTATGCAGACACGTTTTCCTGTAAAACAGATTAAGGCCAGTCATTTGAACCTATTCGGAAATTGGGAATAACGAGATTCCACAATTTAGTACCAGTCGAAAAGGGCATGAAAGCGTTTGGTCGAAGGATATTCTGCTTGTCTGCGTCGAGAAAGCGGTCGGGATCGAATCTGTCCGGGTTCTTCCAGTAGCGCGAATCTCGATGGATGGCGTAAATATTGGGCGCGATGATGGTGTCTTTGGGGATGACGAATCCATCAACGATGGTTTCCTCCAGAAGCCGATGCGGCACAGCAAGCGGCAAGACGCTGGCACATCGTTCCACTTCCAGAATGACGGCTTCCGTGTATGGAAGTAGCCCTATGTACCAATCCTGACTTGAACCATTTTTTCCCATGCTACGTTTTGGTTGAATATAGGGTACCTTTCTCCGCAGTAGTCAACATCCGGTCTCGGCCAACTTTTTCGTCAATTTCCTCCTGCACCTTTCGCATGATGTCTGGATTTTCAATCATGAAAACAAAGGCCCACAAAATGGTCGATAGGATGGTGTCGCTGCCACCGATGATGATGTCGAAAATACTGGTGTGCAGCTGTTGCTCTGCAATCATGCGATTGACAGACATGTTTAAGGGAAATGGTTGAACACTATTTTCTACCTTAGTGTATGTCCAAAACTTTGCAGAAAAACTTAAAAATCAACATTGGAACGGACAGGAGACATTTAAAGTGAACAAATGTCAATTTGATATTCATTACAAGTTTTGCAATAAAGAAGACTGGGGCTATATCAAAGACTAACAAATTATTGTCATTCGAAAATGAAAAAAAATTGTTGGATGCCGAACAGAAAGAAACACACTTCTGCTTAGCGAAACAAAATAAAAGACATCCAAGTTTTCTTCAGAATTACTAGTAAACTTTATCGAAGAAAAGTCAACGAATCCTTTTTTCATAAACAACAGGGTGCTTGCTTAATTGAAAAGTGATTGCTGTAAGACCAAGGCACGCTGACGCTTACTGTTAAAACGCCAATTGCTAAACTGAGCATTTACATACCAGTGAATGTTGGTGTGTTCTTCGAAGTCTGGGTTAGAAAAGCGAGGATGTAATCTGGCACGTCAGTTCGCGCAGGATTGACCTTATGATCCTCCACTTCCTTGGCCAGAAAATCGGCGATCTCCTTCAAATCATGACGCAACGACATAACCTGCGTCCTAATCGAATTGGGGAACCACATCAGAAAGGGCATAGCCTGGAGCATGCTCGTTGCCGGTCCCGCTTTCATTTGGTCTCCCAGTTTGCTGATCAGCCAGGAGAATCGGGGATCATCCAGCTCGAACCGCTTCCCAAACACCATCGTGCAGATAAGGTTGGCGACACACATCAAGCTTGCCTGGAAATTTGGAATAGCGATATAGCTAAGATAATATTAAACTATAAAGCATCAGATCCAACTTTCATCGCAGTTTTTTTTCGTTTGATCTTTTTTAATATGGCTTAAAACATAGGATAAAGTTTTAGTGGTTTCAAGTTGTTAGTTAAGCCTTTAGTTAATCTGGTACGTTAGTAATGGTTTTCGCGTGATTTGTTTTAAAGGTGGCATTAAAAATAAGGTAAAGTTTGGTAGTCATTAACTGAAAAGAGTAATCTGAAAGTGATTAACAAATTTACTGAACAATTAATTAGATTTCTAATTGTTAATTAAGCCTTTGCTTAGGATATTTATTTTAGTAATTTTTTCCGTTTAAGCTGTTTTGAAGACGACTTTAGAATAAGGTAAAGTTTTGTTAGTCAATAACTGAAAAGATAAACCTAAAATTGATCAACAAATTTATTAAACAATTAATTAGGTTTCGAATTAAGTTTTTCTAGTTAATTAAGTCTTTAGTTAATATATCAATTTTATTAGTTGGTTATCCTTTACCTGAGGATTAAAGGGGAGTCCTCTTGTTTCACGCAATGTTTGCAAGAGCTCTTCGACCTCGACCAGAATGGAGTCTTCCAGCCAGTTCTTTCCCATTCCCAGATCTCTTAGAGTGGACATCATGAAACGCCTATGCGTTCGCCACAGTTCCCCATCACTCATGACATTGCCCATTTTCCAGGGCAGAGCAGAGTCAGCGGTACGGATGAGATCCTCCCTCTCCCGACCGCTGGACACTTCATCTCCCAGTAGCCGGCGAACAGTTTCCAGGTTGCTGAGGATAACGATCGGTTTGTTACCAGCGTAGAAGGTGTAAACATCCCCAAACTGCTTGCTCCACTTTGTCAGCGTCTCTGGGACACGTTCGCCCAGGGACAAAGTGTTGCCGAAAAAGGGGAGCGCTAAACAGCAATTCACAACGTTGGTAAAACCCCAAGTTTGTTAACGATAATTACCCATTACGATGTTAACCATGAAATTTAACCATTATAATTAACCCTTACGATGTGAACCACCAAATTTCTGGCCCTTTCCAAGTTCGAGGTTAAACAAACTTTGAAATCTCCGTCTACTTACGCCGTGGTCCAATTGGGAGGTTTTTGCCTCGTCGCGACAACTTGAAGAGAATGAAAAAAATGCTGGCCACGAGTACACTCAAAATGATACTGCTGTCGCGTGTGAAAAGTATGTCCATTTTAACCAAATACGAAGCATAAAACAACTGGCCTAGGAACGCAGAATGTGAAAGTCAAAGAGAAACAAAAAACCTCTACCACTGCGTCGTCCTAGTGAACGGCATACTCGAGAGACTAAAGGCAAGTGGGTAATTTGCTCAAAAGGGAACTATTCTATCCATGTCACCACAATATATGCTTATCTCTTAAAATGTTGCACATTGCACTGACGTCCAAGCGCAAATTACTGTACTATCTCAATCATTTGGTGCTGCTTTTTAGCATTACCCGTACCTTATGACTGCACACACTGCGCTTCACTGCAGTCATAACATACGGTGGATCTAAAACGAGCACCAAATGATCGAGACAGTACAGTACTTGTTCGACCTCCAGCGTGATCTAATCATTGATTAAAGATTTGACGCGTAGAACATTTCCTGCCATCACTTACCGCCGTAGACATCCCCATGGCCAGTTCTATTTGTATAGTCGTACTAAGTTTTTGGTTGGAAGTAAATGGATGAAGAATCAGTCTAAATTATGCTCTCAGTTAGCTATTATCATGTATCGGGGAGAATTCTCCTGATATTGTATAGTTTGAAGAACGCGGTCAGCCTCATTTGAAGTGATTAATCAAAGGATCGAAGCGTAACGACATTTTCGCGGTGCGCAGTGGTAGGGGCGGGGCAGCTGCAGTTTTGCCTCTGGATAAAAATCAGAGTTAAAATGTGCCAACCCTGTTTAAATTAAGAGAGAATAAATTATGGCCAAGTCTCCCATGTGTTTCGAGTTTGCGGGAGAGGTCAAGGGGGACTTTTGATCCGATTCGCTGTTAATAAAAAAAATATCTCCCCCACCCCGACTAGGAATTTAATAAAAATTAAAAGGTCTTCCGACGGGTACAGTAATGTGATCCTGGTAAAGGTGTCAATTGTCGACCGAGTGCCGCGATGTTCGTCAGGATTTAATAGGAGAGACCCGCGATTAGAATTGCAGAGAGCAGTCTGTCAAATTAGGAGTATTAATTCATGACAGCATTACCATTCGCTTCACGTATTCTACCTAGATGGTACCATCAATAATTAAGTGCCCGAGGTATTGGGCGTTATACAGTACCTTCAAACAGACACGTCAACAGATGAAGGAAAGCTCACAACAATAACAACCACCTGCATGACTATTCTCCCCTGCAGTTCAATCCTGCACTTTCAAATACATGAAAACACCCATGTTAAATTTACTACCTGCTCGTTAAGCTAAAGAAAACCAATTTCCATTGCCTCTTATAAATAGTATTTATGGGATGTTATATTTTGCATCAAATCCCAGACAATTGAAATAGTGAAGCCATATATTATGTTCATCACTACTTTGCCTCCCTTTTTCATTGCACCATCTCATGCTCTGGCTCATCCCTTATCTCTGGCTCTGCGAAGCAAATCTCTCTGGCGAATCTTAATCATCACTTTGTTCACTTTTGTGGGCTTTCACAATTTTATTTCCTCTGGACGAGGGACTTTTTCCGATTCTTCCACGGTTATCACGGCAGATCTTCCTGTGACTGTCGTGACTGCCTACTATAATATCCCTTCGAAACGCAGCAATGATTCCTACCAGGAATGGATGAGTAACTTCCTCGGCACGATTCCTTGCCACCTGTACATTTACACTGACGCCGCGTCACAATCCAACATCAGGAGACTGAGATGGCGGTTCTTGAACAGAACGAGAATTGTCATAAAATCGTTTAGTGATCTAGAAATGAGCAAACGGTGAGGAAGTGCATCTGTTTCCGACCGATATATTATTTATAAATTATGCATAATAAAAGGTTTATATATAACTATGAGGGATTACGAAGAAAGCCTCCCAAAATGTTATATATGAATTATACAAAATTTATATCATAGATAAATCAGGTGAGAAATTATTTAAAGCCTAGATCCCAATGTATTATTTACAAGTTGAGTTAACACAAATAATATATTTAACCGTGCAGCATTTCATTTAAAACCTACCAATTTATTATTTGTAAATTACATATAATGTATATAATATGAGCAACAGTGAGTTATCATGTAGAAAGCCCAAGGTAAAATAATGATAAAAACCTGTAAGTTGATTTTTATTCTTCTCAGAGGCGGCCTATGGGAGGCTCAACGTAAACTGGACACTGAAACCAACCACACAAAGGAATTATACATCATCTGGAATGAGAAGCTTCATTTCGTCGCTGATGCAATTCGTGAAAATATCTTCAAGTCCAACTATTTCATGTGGACAGACATTGGATCATTCCGCAATCCTCTTTTTCTAAGAAGGCTCATCTCATTTCCTAATGGAAAACGAATGCGGCTGTTGCTGGGGAAAGACAAGGTGTTCCTCTTGCAACCTCAAAACGCCACAGCAACGGACATGCTTCCAGTTTCAGAAGGAGAACTACCCGGAGTACAAATAGCCAAGCAGATACCCATTGCAGGGGGAGCTTTTGCTGGTCATAGGGACGCTCTCCTTCACTACAAGGACCTTTATTATGGAACGATGGATCGGCTGATTGAGGAGAAGCGGTTTGTGGGAAAGGATCAGAACACGATATCAGCGGTGGCTGCGATGCACCCCAAAATGTTTTGTCTGGTGCAAGCGCAACAGTATTTCAAGGGCGCTGGTGATCGCTGGTTTTATTACTTGTACTTTTTTACAGGTTGGCGGACTAACGTCACAAAAATTTGCCATCATGAACCGAAAGTTTTGCCGCCAAATTTAAATTAAGTGGTTAACACTTGATCATTTTGCTTTGTCGCAATTATGGAAGGCAAAAGTCAAAATCACCTAATTAGTTTACTAGTCAATTGAAATTGAGTTACTAATAATTGTAAGTCTGATTTTTTTTAATAACTAACACTTTTAGCTTAATTTCTTTAACATCCAAGGAATTTGTTACGAACAGGTTTAATATAGTTTTGTCATGACTAGCCTCAAATGCTTAGATCGTCTCTCTTTTTAGCGTTGATTGAGCAACGTGTGAGAAGCTCATCTTATAAACAAAATTACAAATGCGTGTCATCGAGAGGGAATGAACAGTTCAAGAGAGTTTTTCAATGTCAACGTCCGTTTGCTCGTGACGTCAAGGCGTTCGTTTAATATTTTCTGAGACTGCAGACTGTAGACTGGCTTTTCACCACGTAGATTAAAAGTGAGAGAACTATTGTCTAGCTACAATGGTTCTGGCCGGGAGCAATCAACGACCCAGTTACCACTGCAGTTCGCTGCCCTTCAATACACGTATAACGTATACCGACCCTGAACAAGACAAAGTATACGAGGGTACGATAGTAAAGTCGTACCACTCTACAGCTAAATGCCATCCGCAAAGGCGTGTACATGTGATATCGGGTACGTATGACCCCCCCCCCGAAAAATACTATTCTAAGTACGGGCACAATGGATAAGTGTTACATTTACTATCTCAAATACCGTTCCAAATTGAGAAACAAAGCAGCTTGTAACCCAATTGACCACTGATCAGTCGTTTTGGTATTTTAAGTATCCTCTTCATTGTGAATTGATTGCTCTAATTGTTGTTGGTCCCTGTTAGCTCCAGAGTATGTGCTCTGCTCAGTTCAATTCCCGGAAGAGAACTTTTTCCATTTTTTCTCACCCCTCGAGGCCGGTTGCTTATGCCAAATGATGCCAAATCATTTTGTAGTCAAGGAGGGAGCATTTGGGAAGTCTGACCATTGTTCGACCAACTCTGCGTAAGAAAATTTGAGATCTATGAAGAATTATTTATATTTTAGCCTTGGGGAATCAAATAAGATGGAAAACATCATGGAATTGACAAAGTTGTCCATGTCCTTTTGGTCTAGAGAAGTCAATCAATCAACACTGAACCCAGTGCGTTATCTCAATCCGGCGTTTTGGAGTTTTGACGTTTTGACGACGATCCTATCAAAGTAATTACAGAAGGATTTTGAAAACGACAGTTAGAAATACTGACACCGCAACGTGTATTAAATGTGCGAACACCGTATTCCTCAATAAAAAATTTGCCCTCGAGGAGCAGTATATGCAGAGATTAAAAGAGGCCCTTTCATCGGGCGTTGTTACGGTTGACTTTCCATAACTCAATGGATGACCCTCGCGATTCCTGGAGGAGTTTACGGAGAAGGCGGAATTTGAACTGCCAGATGGGAACAAGGCCTTGGTGGATGTGATGGTGCAAACGGTGCACTGCAACTATTGGCTTTGTGCTCTGTTAATCGGTGCGCAGGTCCTCATACTGTTGTACAGTGGCGAGACATGTAGTGCCGTCTTTATTCTACTCAACAAGGACGGTGGAAATATTAAGGGAGTTCAACCACCACTAATATTAGTGTCTTTGCTCTCCAGAAAGATCTCGGTCAAATTGATAAAACACTTTACTGTCTGTTACGTCAACATGAAAATTCCTAAAACCATGCTGGATCAGACATTCGGTTTGAAACACACCCTGCAGAGGATGGGCGTGGTCGCCGCCTTCTCCAAGCAAGCGGACTTTAGCGCACTTTCCACAACCAAATCTCTTCACATTACCGATGTGCTACACAAAAAAATGCATTTGGTAAGTGTCTCATTTGGTCGTGCTCTTGGCGTTAAACGAGTTTGGAGTTACATATACTATAGTTGGGAAGT
Organism: Hypsibius dujardini; assembly: GCA_001579985.1. Classification (NCBI taxonomy): domain Eukaryota; kingdom Metazoa; phylum Tardigrada; class Eutardigrada; order Parachela; family Hypsibiidae; genus Hypsibius; species Hypsibius dujardini. The sequence goes on from LRSR01003251.1 coordinate 13,784, forward strand.
AGCTGTTAATGTTAAAGCTGTCTGTGAGCGTTGTTCTCAAGCTGTCCAAGCTCATCAGGCTTAATGAAAGTTCAGTGGTCCTCATGTTTGCAAAGTCTGTTTGAGAGAAGTATAAATCTAGCTACTCTACAAAAAAGCAACCACGCGAGATTTGAAGATGTTCCGAGATTCATTTACATAGATCGGAAGGCAGAGAACTATCAAGTAATCTCAATCGTCTGGCGAACATTGTGTCGAAGGTCGTACTCTTCACGTTCACATCGATAATGCGTCGAGGTTTACGTAAGTACCGCGATGTATAGGTTAAATTAACGGCTTGCGTGAACGTGACACGATATACAATAGTTTAGTCCATACGGCCGTGGAGTCATGTCCATAATGATTACGTCACGCACAACGTCTGTAACTAAATTATTACTGCTGTCATTTTCGTTGGGTACGAACGGGATTCCTAATCAAACCAGAATCTCTTGGTGCCTTTCATAGGTGCATAGGATTTTGATTTTTAGAACAGACGCAAGATTGATCGACATATAATGAAATAACAGAAGGGAGATAGTTGTTGTCGCATTGCAAAACTAATTGATAGGACGTTCAGGGGTCATTTCCGTACCCCTGAAATAAATTGGCAGCTCAAATTATCAGAGGATTCTGCACGCGCACTGACGTAGACAAGAAACCTTATAGCGACTATGATCCATTGCAGCTGACGCCCGACGATATCATTATTGGGGAAGCGTGAGCCCATGCAATCATCTTTAATGTAATGGTAAACTTCCTGTTTTGTCCGTTGCAAAATTTACCCTTTTCTCAACGGGATCGGCCCTCTTTTCCCTGAAACCACAAATTCGGTTCCAGTAAAATTTTGTGATATGTAATTACATGCTCATTTATTCGGTTTCCTGGTATCCGTAATTTCATAAACCTATACTCTACCTCAAAATGGCTGTTGTAAATAAACCAATCGGTTGAACTACAACTTTTGTGATTCGTTGTTTTGGCTGAGAAACAAAACAAATTTTGCCAGTTCGGCATAAAAATGGAGAACCTAACGACAACAAACACATCCGCTGTTGTGCAACGCCCGCTACCACCACCAACTTCATTCCTCACCTCCAACACCTGGTTTATTTTTACCATTTTTGTTAGCTTTTCTGGTACCATAATCATACTTATTCTCCTAGCCGCATCAGTCCAGCAACGCGACCTTCGGGTTGGCACTCGCATCCTCATCATCCATCTGATGTGTATCCAGTTGTTGATTTGCTCCGTCCTGACTCCCGTCCAAACGATCGCCACGTACAAGGTCCTCATCGGTCAAGAGATTCGCCTGGAATGCGTGCCCCTTCAGCTGTTACAATTTGGAGCCATGTATGCGGAAAATTGGTCCTCGGCCTTGTTGGCCATTAACCGCTTCGTCGCAATCCAGCTCCCGCATCACTACAAGAAGCTCCTTTCAGCGCGCATTATTGGCGCCATGATTATTTTACCGTGGATTGTGGGCATCGGTATCACGGTTCCCTTACTCTTCGGTATCGGGGGAATTTTCACCTGGAATCCCCAGGCGGGAATTTGCTCCGCCAAGCCGACAGGACCCTACATCGTGACGTTGGTTGCCCTTGGTGCTTACGTTCCGATTGCTGTGATGGGCATTGTTTATGTGACCATTTGTGTCGGCTTGACCTGGCGAAGGTCTCGCAAAATTGTCGGCCAAGGTAAAATAAACCGTGAAATCAACTGAAAATCAACCCATAATTAAATATGTAATGAAAAGGTCACAATTTCGGCATTTTTTAGTAGCTTTTAAAAATTAAAGTAATGGGTGGAGGACCCCGTTCTAATTAAAAAAGGTCCCCATTGAGGGGGTGGGGGGAAGGGGATGGGTTAAATAAACTGAAATTCAATCCACAATTTTACAT
>LRSR01003252.1:0-20772 GCA_001579985.1 Hypsibius dujardini
AAAGTATCTGACGAGATCTCCGCCAGACCTCACCAGAATGGTCAATTACAATTCGTCAGAAACATTCTCCCGCCATTCAGCCATTGCTCAATTAAACTATTATCGTTAAATCTCGTGAAGTATAGACCAATAAAAATGAAGTACCGTCTTGTTTTGATTGGTCAAAGAAACAACGTGAACCACGCCTCTGAGACAACAGCAACCGGAAATGCATAAATAGCGAACTCAGAAAAAGAACGGAGAACCCTTTATCCAAACAGACGTTAAATAATATTCACGTTTCACATTCACATTCATATAAATTTGAAATATGTATGAAGTACGAAGTACGGTAGTATCAGTCGCTGCAAGTAAGAAACAGCAGCAAGCAAGATTCGAAAAATTGCACACGACACTGACTTGAAAATTACGGAAATCAGAATGAGCTTTCTTGTAGAAATATGTCTCTCTACTTAAAGTTTCCAAAATAACTCAATGGAATTGCATTTGTTTCAATGCCGGCTTTGCGTCCAGGCGAATTCAGGCACGCACAAAATGTGTGTGGGACTACGAAGAACGTTGCTCATTCGGACCATTCTCAACATTAACCAGCATGGCCAAGGGGGATCTCCTCATGGCCAATGTCTGCGACGTCCCAGATGTGACCGAAAAGGCCATGGCCTTGACTCTGTGCATTGGCATGGCAGACGGCAAGGATCAAGACATGTGTTCAATGGAGGTGACGAAAGCAGCTGAGACATTTGCTGTTGACTTGGTTTCCAATCACAAATCAATTGATCGGCCAACGGACTACGTTAATTTCAAAATGTGCTGGTATGGATATGAAACATCTCCAACGACCTGTCGCTCCTATAATATTTCTGTTCTTCGGTATAGCTTCTTTCAGAAAATGGCGGCTTGTCATCGACCGATTTTCCAAGAGAAATGCACCGGACCTCTTATGGCCACGTTGGTTGATTTCATAGGTGGATATGAACCAGTCGCGGTGCTGGATAACTTAATCGAAGGAATTTACAAGATCTACAACTGCGATAAAGAGGTCCTAGCCAGTTGCCCCCAATCTACATGGATTTCCGATGAAGATACTCTCATGGATGAGGTCGAAAACGTCGAAGTTGCTGACATTGAAACTACTGGAGGTGATGAGGAACCCACGGAAGCTGGCTCATGCGATGTGATGAAATGCGTGACCCCTATTAAGGATGTCTTATGGTTGGCTAAAGAGCTGGCTACCTCCCAGCTGCAGCGTGAAATTGACGGAGATACACGGCCGGTTCCTTTTGACAAAAATCTGGCAAAGAACGTTTGCAAGTACGTGACGTAGAAAGGTCGTGTCACAGTGAATCGGTACGAAGCAACAGGAGTTTGGGTGTGTATAAAATGTGTGAGATGTGAGATGGGTCTTGGGGGATGGGAGAGGGGAGATTCATCTGGGAAATGATGGATTGGGGATGGGAAGTGGGGCATGTGAGATTTACTGCTGGGAGAGTGTAAACTGTGAGATGTAATGATGAGGATCTGGCGTTATCGAGTTTTCATCTAGAAGTGATATTTCCGTTGCCGTTTCCATTATTTTTCATTGGCTACAGCTATTGTACCTCTCCCTGGTAGTGTGTAAGCCCCAATAGCGCCCGGCTATTTCACCCTTCCTAAAATCCAAGATAACCCTATTTTACCTTTCCATGTAAACATCACCAGGGGCCTAAATTACGCCCCTGCTATTTTATCCTTCTCATGTTGTATGTCCGTCCGTTGTCCGTCCGTGCAATGTTCGTTTGTGCATCCGCGTGTCCGTCCGTCCATCCGCCCCCTGTTGTCCGTCCGTCCATCCGTCCGCCTGTTGTCCGTCCGTCCGTCCGTCCATCCGTCTGTTCGCCCGCCTGTTGTCTGGCCGGCCGTACGAACAACGGACGGATGGACAACGGATGGACGGACAACGAACGGATAGACAACACGTGAGGAGTAAAATAGCAGGGGCGCGATCTGGGCCCCTGGTGATGTATACAGAGAGGGATAAAATAGTCGGGATTCTATTGGGCCTGAAAAGGGGGGGGGGGTAAAAAGCTACTCAATGTTTTATTTTTAAAGTGTTTTGGCGGCTTATTTTAAGCAACAAAAGGATGGGAATTGACGAGATTCTAACTGAAAACTATATTTTTTCAGAAAAGTTCAAGGCTCTGTAACCTGCTTCGCAAACTATTCCACAAACTGTGTGGTGCAGAGCATCCCGTACTTGCAAATCCTCATCAACAATATTCTCGTTGCGTCAGAAGCCTGCGATCGACCGAACTTTTATGACAAGCTCGAGATTTTTTTCTCCTGTGAAGCCAGAGGACCGGAATTCGATCGATGTCAAACACGTCTCCATCAGTTGCAGCTAGCCATTATTGCTGGACTGAAGTCAAATCCGTCCGCCGCTATATCGCTCGTGACAGATGACATGCGAGAAATTCAAAGAATGATTTGTTGGTGAGTACAATTGTAGTTCCACAAAAACGCCTATTACGAATAGATGTTTATTTTATAGTGCGACACAGGAATTTACGGACTGCTATAATGAAGCATTCATATTGTCATGCCCGTCTCGAGCTGAGTCTGATCTTTGGCTGAGCTATAAGGACTCCTACATGGGTATTTTTCAATGCCAATCCGATATGATGGCCACCTGTCCCGACAGTATTCTCACCGAATGGGAAGCGCTAGTTGGTGGCGCGGACAACGAGAAGGAGTATAGGCGCAGTCGATCTTTGGAACTTTAATCGATATGCCCAAAAGATATGAATGAGGGTGGCCTTTTGTTTCTCCGGACCTTCCTGCTGTTACAGCAGCATTTTGTGGCTGCTAGTGCCCAGAAAATCTTATTCACATGCGTATATTAACTTGAATTGTGATCGGATGACCATTGACCTACGTGACGATGCTTCCTGTGTACCGCTTTTGCCAAATTATTTCCTCAACCAATCGCCAGCCAGTTCATGCCCAATGCAACATGGGCTAGCATAGAAACTAAAAACGTGAAATACAGAGGGTCCGCCAGCAAAGTGCGGGCAGTTTCAGATACGCCGATTTTTAATGATGATGACGCAATGTTTTCGCAAATATTTTTAGTTACAAAACGTAGGCTGGCTCCTGTCCTATAATAAAAATTCCTAACTCAAGGTTTCACACCAAATTTGGTGAAGATATAACCAACATACCTACAGCTTCAATATTGGTTGATGCTTTTGAAAAATTTTCCTTGTGGAATAATTAGAAAGGCTGCCAAGTTTGTTATTTTTATGCAACCTTTTCCCTGACTGTTACACTGAATAGGAGGGTGTCATTTTAACAATCTTGTTCTCTGTTGCTGTGAAAAGTCAAACAAAGGAAAGGCACCCTGATTTATTGATTGAGACTACCATTCTGCAAAATCTAAAATGGATCTTGTTTAAGTCGGATGTTTTTTAGTTTCTAGTTTTTAGCGTTTCATGACGCTTTTTATTATTTGTCAACTAATTAGATTGTGGGAGACATCCGCGGTCATTTTGAGACAGCTTTGAGCAACGTCGGGCCCGGTGGGACTGAAACAAGTTGATCATATTGGCAACTTTTCTCAACATGTAAAAAGCCTGAAAATGGAAGCTCTGAGGATGCTGTGAAAACGCCACTCACACCATTTCAATTAGTGGTCCCGGGTAAGTATCAGATTATTTTCAAAATCAATTTCAGCAAAGTTAAACATTCCTGATCTTTTAGTTGAAAAATAAGTGTTCGGGACACTCTGGTGTCCCAACCACTTATGTGTTTTGTTGATGTTGTTTTAAAGAAACTGTCCGCACTTTGCTGGCGGATCCCTCTTTAAGCATTGCTCTAATCGGTTCTCATCCGTTTATCGTGGAATATTTTATGGTATTTACAGGCATTCAACACCCACAGTTCATAACATCTAGAAGCTAGTGAACTTAGTCCCAAACGTGTAAGCCACATGCTGGGCGGGGCGGGATGTCACAAAAGTGGGCTCCTCAAAGGGTCGGAAAAGTAACGTGGCCAAAACTATACGAGGTAAGGGCTATTGACCAGGCCATTTTAGAAATCGTGACTTAACCAGGCCGCTTTTTTTCAACGTTGATTTTCCGGCGCTGCAGTGCTGCCATGCCATAACAGATGGCTTGAAAACATTCAGAAAAATTCTCTGACCCATTTTAGTTCGTTTCTTAGCCTCACAGTTCGAATTTGGGTCCAAAAAAGGAAGGGAAGAATCTCAATGGAGAAGTGTGCAAGCAGTCTGGTAAAGGCGCCATTTCGGTTCCTTATGCGCTGTCGTTTCCTTAAAAACGACTTATGCGCCACCTGCTGGCCTCTCGGCCTGGTTAAATTACGATTTCTAAAACGGCCTGGTTAATAGCCTTTACCTCATACTGTCCCGCCCTGGTAAAATAAATTGTTCGTTTTTTTTCGAACAGCTAGTATTGCAAGATATGTGTCTTGATGAAACAGTAGAAAGTAATCCACTGTCTGGTTAATTGTAGGAACAACCAGGTTAGGCGGAAACAGCTAGGCTCTTCACTCCGGACATTTTTCAGTAGAGCTTTAGTTTAATGGAACTCCAGATTAGACATCCTGTTGCAGGTACAAGTAAATGTCTTTCGGGCTGATTAACCAGATACAATTATACTGCAGTTTTCAGATAGCTATATGGAGCATATTTATTTGTCCATTGTTTGAGGAGGAGGTCTTTCCAGCAAAAGCAGCCCCTACCGAGAAACGAAGTTCCTACTAGAGGTGTGCAGACTGCACCGCAGACCGCACGGCACTGCCGCACGGTTTGCGGCGGTGCGGTGCGGTTTTGGACTGCTCGCGGTCTGCGGTGTGGTTGCGGTTTTGCATTTTTTAACCGCCTCAAACCGTGAAATATCTAAAAACCAACTTGATTGTGCACGATAACTCTTTCCGTAGTTTTCACCACATGGTGCGTCAATTGTTCACGCTGGTAAGTTAGGGTTCGTGCTTTTAATGGGTTCGCAAATCACTGGAGTCCATAAATGGAACAGAACCGTGCGTTAAACCAGCTGTTCCGACTTAAAGACAACTTTGCGCCATGTTTGGGACTTCGGGTACTTTTTCACTATGACATTGGCGCTGCCATTTCGCTTCTTGAAATTTCTCCCGTTTTGTTTTTCCTGTGTCGGAGCCCTGTGGAAGATGCTGCTGAATTTTGGAAAGAAAACGAGAAGCAGTTTCCTGGAGTTGCGAAATTGGGGAAGAAATACTTGGCGACTCCTGCTAGAAGTGTTGCAAGTGAACGTTTGTTTAGCAAGGCGAGTTTTGTTCTTGACGGAGACCGCATTAGTCTACATTCGGATAAGGCAGACGACATTCTGTTTTTGTACAGTAATCGAGACAAATTTTGATCGAATCGAGCTGTTTTTGCGGTACGGTTGCGGTTAAGAAAAATTTAACTGCGGTCCGCGGCGGTGCGGTGCGGTCGCGGTTAAAAAATTGGGCTGTGGTGCGGTTAGCGGATTGATTTTGTTTAACCGTGCACAGCTCTAGTTCCTACTGTACGGGATTATCGTATCAGAGCTTAATTTGACACGTGGTTTTTGAATATCGGTAGCCATTTGCATGATCTTTCTTTGTCGTTTTGTCTTTGTCATTCTTTTTATAGCTTCCAAATTATTCAATGTATCGTCTCTATATGCTTTGCACGGCTGATGCTTGGGCCCTCGCTAGCGTGACCTCGGTCCTCTTGTTTAGATGCCCTGAAAGTTTGGCGAGCGAGCTTAACTGAATACGAAAGAAGGAAAATGAGGAAGAAAACTGAGAAGGAATCTGTCGACCCCGTCTCCGGACCTGAGACGGGTTATATACAATGAATTTCTACCTCCCAATTCAGAGAGTTCCGCGGCACAACATACATAACTTCACTAGGCACTCACGTAATAATCGAGACGTGTACAGAGACCAGCAATCCAGAGACCGTTCGTTACTAAGCCAAATACATCTACACTACGCGCTACCCAAAGTCACACAGCGTGACCGTACGCACCCAGATTACATGCATATTGCTAATAAATGTGTTACAAAATACCAGGATCTCATTGATCGTATGGCAATCATTAGGTTCTGTATTCATCAGCCTCGGCTTTCGCTGTTGTGGTCATGTGACTTTGTCAGTCGCTGGCCGTTGTGTGACAACATGTGTTGCGGTGTTTCAGTTTGGAATCTTTCTGGTACTGGGTTAGAGTAACTGGCGCTGCTGAGGTACAACAATAATTTTTACAATACTAAATTCACTCCACGACAACAGCATTTCGTAGCCTTAGGACCTTGATTTGTTCATTGAACTGCTTGGGGGACTGGACGTCATGTGTCACGTGTCAGGAATGCTCACTGCAAGTAGCACCATCCTGATCTCTGAAGAAGGTGGATTTACTACAGCAACTGGGGGTGTCCTATATTGCCTACCTCATTTATACGCGTCTGAAGTTCACGTCGATCTACTACTATCGCACAAAAGTGTATGTCATCCTAGTTACTACTGTATATTCCGCCTACAAAAGAAGACTTAAGAGATCCGTGAAATAGACGCCAGTTGCACATACAAAATCAGAGTGCCTCAAACTCCGGACTCGGTAAATATCTGTCCCTAGCGTCGTTTTTGCCTCTTTTGCCCCGCTCCCTCTCTCAGCCTCCCTATCAAATCTGGGAATTAGGAATGCTGGATTGTGGCATGGACCACTTGACTCGCGTTTCAGAAAAATTCAAAGCCTAACTTCTAAATGAATATTGTCAATAAAGTCCTTAAGATTGAGCCCCTTGTTTTCAAATGATCCCTCCCGTTAATTAATTGGTTGCACCTGAGTCCAGACCGCCTGGGATTTACACGGTGTGCTGTGCAGGATTATTTCCTGCACCGTCGCGATTGCGCCGGGAAATGAAGGCGATCACACTAACTGTCTCAACATTGGAACAATTCCTCTCCCAAAGATCAAATTATACTGTCAGCTAGAAACAAATGAACGACACTTTAGTGCCAGCATATCGGCTCGCGATAATGAGTCTCGGAGGCTCTTTTAATATATCGTCAACGAACGTCACTCTGACCATTTTACCGGCGAATTGCACACTTAATGCGGCGCAGCGTTACAGTTTGACTGTTGTACCGCTACTCATCAATGCGGCCATCGTAACGTGTCAGCTCTTCAACATCCTCGTCTTTCACAGATGGCCCGATAAACAACCCTTTTTACGCTACCACGTCTCGCTAGCCGCCTGGTCGTTGGTCTACGCCGTGACCGGCTCTGCTGTTCAGATTGTTCGCCTTATTCACCCATGGACGGAAATTTCCGTTATTATCGCCAGAGGTTTGTTTCAATTACCAACGCGGTGACAACCCAAGCAACTCTCCTAGGGGCGCCCCTTGAGGGTCCATCAGGGATCTGGACCCCTGACACTTTATTCGATTCCAAATTTTAGTCTTAACAAAAACCCATTGGGGGGTTAAAGTAAATAAGACCTAGTAAAACTAATATGTGTAATAAATATAATTTGTTTGTTTACATTTATTCTCTTTTATATATTTACTATATTCAGTTTTTATCATTTACTTTAACCCAAACTTTTTTCAACATGCTGAATCGAATGGCAGTGCCAGGGGTCTAGACATCTGCTGGACCCTCAGGGGTCGCCCTAGGGGTCCAAACGTTTGCCAGACCCTCGGGGGTCGTTCCAGGGGTCCAAACGTTTGCCAAACCCTCGGGGGTCGCTCCAGGGGTCCAGATGTCTGCTGGATCCTCGGGGGTTGCCCCAGGGGGGTTGATTGGGTTACCAGTCCCTGGTAATGGAAACGCACCTCTGAATTAACGCACCTTATTTTCAAAGCCGCCAGCATATGCGCCACGTTCTGCAGCCGTATCGTGCAGGTCAACATCCTGCTCATCAGCCTCGATCGGTGGCTGTCTGTTGAGCTTGCCATCTGGTACCGCAATACCATGACCCAACGTAAGGCGTGGATGATTGTTGCACTGAGTGTTGTCATTGGGGTGCTATTATTTTTTCCCGTCCTCACCGGATCGGGGGCGATGCGGGTGACCTGCAACGAGCCCCTCACCGGGACAGCAGCGCTGTGGCTCCCGCAAACTCTGGCCGTTATTGGGTTAGTTGCTATCGCCCAGACGCGAATTTTGACTCTGGCAGTTGAATTGAAACTCCGTCGGCTGCTGTACCAATCAGTTCGGCCTGCTGCCATCAACAACCGACCCGCTCAGTCTATTCCACAAAGGCACAGCAAGCTGATTCTAGGTAGTGTTCAGAGGCGCGTTTCGATTACCAAGGGGTGGCAACCCAAGCAACCCCATGGGGGCGCCCCTGACCTCTGGACCCCTGACACAACCATTCGATCAAGAATGTTACGCTGAGCAAAAAATATGTTTGGGGTTAATGTAAATAATAAGAACTAAATGTAATAAATAGACAAAATAGAAAATACGAAGACAAAAATTTATATTTAATACATATATTAGATATACTAGATATTATTTTTATCAACCCCAAACATACGTTTTGCTCAGCGTAACATTCTTGATCGAATGATTGTATCAGGGGTCCAGAAGTCAGGGGCGCCCTTCATGGGCGTCCCCAGGGGGTTGCTTGTTTAAAATGGGCTCGTTTATTTAAATATATTGGAAAGCCATTTTACTTGATTTCTCACAGATTATAATTTGTTAAAATTTGACTTGAATGCAAACCCTTAATTAAACAACACTGATTCTAGGTCTGGCTTGGCATAGTCTCGCGGCTGCCTCGGTGGTCGTGGTAATGGCGTTGGCCTGTCAATTTCTCCCCATCTTGGTACTGCTTCGCGTCATCGACAGACCCTCCTTGTTGGTGATCCAGTTGGCGAATTACACGAGCGCGATGCAGCACATTTACACACTGTTTGTATACTTTACCTTTTACCCGGACTTTCGGACGGCTGCTCGTGGCTTGTTTTCCTGTTGTCATGGTGGGAGAAGGGGACACCGGTCATTGATCCAGCCGATGCCAAAAATCTTCATCTCTGCTCCGGTCGCACTGGCGTTTGATCGACAAATTCACGTTGGCAGCAATGCCTAATCCAAGAGCTCTGAAACTCATTCCAGCGGAGGTTTAGTTTCTTTTTTATGAAATTTCTTTTTGTCCACTTTGACCATGTTTTCTCTACGTGTGTGGTACTGCACGAGCCCTTGAAGAAGAACCTTTATTCGTTCTGTAGCCGGAAACGTTCCTTTTGTTCCTTTGTTCCTTTGATCCTTTGACGTTTGCAAATTGTTCGTCTATGTTCGTTAGTTTCCGATCTGTTTTCGTCCGGCCAGAACTAATTACATTGCTTACCTCGTTTATTTCATTAATAGATGATTAAGTGACAGCGGTTGTTTCATTTTTTTCATATTCGCTCGCGGCCTGACTTTCGGTCTAATTGGAAGAGTGATCTTAGCTTTTTTCGTTTGGCGATGACGTTTCGTAGTCGCCGTAGTTTCGAGCAGACATGGAGGTGGCATTTCCCGTGCAGAGAGAAGAAACATTTGCAGTGCGGTGTACTACGGTAAGTCTGAACCATCTGAACTACCGTGAGAAATATTTGGCATTTTGATTTCGAACTGTTTTTAATTTCTCGTCATGCTTCAAAGGGGAATATTGTCTTCTACCTTAATACTGATCGGAACTCGGGAAACCAATGTTCACTTTCGGAGGACAGCGAGGTAGGATATCGCCTGGTCCTCTCTGATTCACACAACCGTGGTGAAATATGAGCAGTGACATTTGAGGGAGTGATGGCAGACAATCCTCGAGGTCCTTCACAGGGGAGGATTCAAATCTCTATTAAGACAGACAGTGAGTTATTAATGACGAAATGAGGTCGATAATATTTTTAAAACAAAATTATCTAAGACAAAAGGTGAGGAAAATCCCTAAAGTCGATGACTATAAACGACCCAATCAGATACATGAAGCACTAACCGCAGTAACTGAACGATAAGGCAAACAACCAGCACATTTTATTGCTATTTTCTGCAGTCAACCTGCAGCAGTTCTTTTTCTCGCCACCGAAAGAGAATTCATCATCCAAGTTCACGCGTTTTCCTCAGTCTTCCACCATGGTTTGTTTGTGGATAATAAAGTCCATCCTGTTTTTGCGTCTATCTTCAGCACATTATGTTCCGCTTTGAATAATGAGTCGAAAATGGCAGGAAATCATCTTGCAAAGTCACTGCCAAATGATAAGTCCAACCAGGCATGCAATGTCAAGTTGTGCCTGGCGCCGATTTCGGAATACGCGGTATTCATCAGGGAAACGCCCGCCGCTCTTCATGTCCAACGAGAAACTAGTGATGACAGCCCGATGCTTGTAACGGAAAAGACGATGAAGAAGATGTGCACGTAGGTTTCCTCAACACTTGTGGTGTTAACATTAACTCGGATCAACCTTTTCTGCTAAACCACTTCTTATTACCCTCATCTCTTTGAATATGTGTCTGCGTCTGTGTCAGCGTCTGTATCTGTGTTACAGTTAACAGTTGACAGTTAATGCTGTTGGACCGCGAGCGGAACTGGCTATCGGCAGCGGCATGTGCAAGTTGCGGGACGGAATATGCAAAGCCATGTTTCAATGTGCAATTGTGTAGTGTAGGCCCAGATCACACACGTCGTACCTGTTCGCATACCTGGCCTGCTCATACACCAGCCAGCGCTCATATTATTTTGTTTGTTATCGTTTTGAAACTCCAAAATGTCCAAACTACCGACGAGTTTAAAGAGATCAAATATCTTTGTGTTATTATGGCAGTAAAATCGCCCCAAATTAATTGCGGGAGTGGGAAACTGGCCCAGAAGTGTTACAGTTTTTCTTATGAATACAAATAAAAAATGCCCCCCCCCCGGCGACGGCCTGCATTAGTTAAAGTGGGTTACTCGCCATAGTGCCCCTCCCCCGTTTCGTCTCTGATTGGACAAAATATCTGACTTTCTCCTCAGCACAGCCAGGGCAGGTACAATTCTCACGCAAATGTACCTGGTCCGATCTATCAAGCATTGGACAAGTGATAGTTAAAAGGAAAGGGCGGGGGCCGGGCACTGGTCATCCAGAAACAGCAAACACACAGCAGGCGCATTCCGCGACAGCATGAGTTTAAATTTAATGCTAAAAAGGAAACAGTGTTGCTCTCCGGGAATAGTGAAGGTATCAGGATTCTCTAACAGCATACGCTTCCAACCGTTCACTTACAGCGGTTCATTTGGCACCTTTACGGAGCCCTCTTCCAAGAGCTTCCTCAGAACAAAGAATGGTGCGAAAGCGACATTTTCAGTTGCTAGAAAATTCCACCAACTTGTGTGGAGATATCAAAGAATAACGTGACGTGTGAAACTAAACTAATTGTCACTCTCGCCCTTTCCAGTCTCTTCAGCGACCCGAAGTGAATTATATTTTGCCCTCTTGACAGTTATTTGAGGAGTGACGATGAGACTGCGATCTCCCTCCACGGGATGACAGTCCACGACCTGATGGATTGTCTTGAATCCTTTACGCAAAAATATGATGAGAACTGAGTGTGTAAGAGGATACACGCAGAACAGAATTGCCTTACCGTCTGGGTCTTCGTAAAATATGCTGAAGTAGACATGTGTATAGGACACATTGTTGCTATTGTACAGCGAATTCCCGAAGGCGAAGTATTCTCTTGGTTTAATGGCTGTGTAATGCCGGGAAAAGGCGAGAGCCGGACCGTCTGCGTGTGGTTCTAGATTTGTGCCATGATAAAAACACAAGTATTGACGTGCGGTACAAGAACGAACTAAGGCAAAAACACGCCAACACAGGGTCTCAAAAATACTTAAAAATCCGGTCGGGCTAAAAATTGGAAACCTAAATCCTAAAATATAATTGGAATCCTGAGCCGATAGTAATGATGTAGGTAATTGAATCAACTCATGTTCTTTGATTTTTTCTTCACTCTGGAATTGATGGGCAATAACCGAAATATTTGAACCAACTTTGAACACATGATCAACTTTAATTACACAGCATCTTAGTTATGATAATTCACTTTCTGAATTGCCGAGCCATTGAAGAGCACAGAGCAAACTTCAAACTGAACTTTATCCTGTGCAGAGGAGAAAACTCTAGCGAAGCTCTCAACTTTTTGCACAAATCAAAATGTTTAGGTCAGTAATTATTTACAAATTTTCAGTTTGATTGGATTTTCAAGTCTCTATCTTGCCCTTAGTACTACGCGTTCAGCATCCTGGAATGGAACGATAATTAGGGTTCTTACTTCCTGCTTCGTTCGCTAATTCGTCCGATTCATTTTGATTTCATTCTTCTGCAGTTTGCATTTCACCCAGATGGTTCCGTCGCTCTCATTTGCAACGTGGCCTAGTACAACAGCAACGAGGTGTTATTGTCGAGTAATGGTTACTCAAAGATGACGGGTTCGTCAAAGAGACTGGGCTTACTTATCCACCGGCTGCTGGAGTTGTATGTATGAGCCAGTATGTTGAGCATTTGCGCACTTGGAGACTTTGACGCAAAATATGTGAAGCAACGTATCAGAGAATGCTCCAAAAACTGGTCGCTGATAAGGTAGCACGCAGGAGATAGGTTATATATCGTTGCGCTGATATTTTTCCAACTGAATGATGCTGGCTAAAATTTGCCCAGCTCGAATAATGGCGTCAGCTAAAAATTGTTATTATCTTCCAACTGTTTAATGAAGATTAGCCTACTAATCCGAGTTTGGACATCGATAAGCAGGAAATTTGACTAGGCCACTTACCAAACACATAAACTTTTCGTTTAAGCGGCGCCCAAACTCTACGAAATGTTTGTCTGGACTTTACAGGATGTCTGTGACAAATCGGCAGTATTAAAATATTACGGGATAGCTGAGGGAAAAGTGTAGCGCTGCGTTGGCTTGTCACTCTCTTCTATTTACGTGTATCATTAGGCGTGTATGCGCTGAAGCGATGGTTGTAAGATAATTCATGAACACCACGGAACTTGTTGACCTGACCGTCGTGCATTCAGACAAGCGCCTTACGCAAGCGGAAAAAGTATCATCTGCACTGCATTTGCGCTGAAGCCGGAGTCAATACGGATCAGGAAGTGAATTTGATGTCAAATTATAAAATCCTAGCGATTAGAATGTGACAAATGCAAAATCCCTTTGGACTTTTTCAAAGACTGTTATGCCAACAAACAAGGGGCAAATTTAAGCCCTTGGGGCTCGCACCATGATTTGATGATTAATGGGCGCGAAGATGGCCACGCCGCAAACAACGCTTTTTATGGTTTTAAACATCCGAGGATGTTATTTTGAACAAAACATATTAGGGCGGTCGAGCCAAACAAAACTAAATGAGAATTACGGTTCAAGAAAAAATGTTTGAAAAAATGTTTTTGTTTGTTATGTACCTTTTTTCGAACAATTGGTGCCCAAAAATTATCGCGCTTCTGAACTTGTACCTGAGTTCTCCATGACGAACGTTTGTCGATCAATAAACTCGTCTTTTACATTTTCTGCCGCCTAGCGGCGGATGCCTTTAAGCGCAATTTATAGAAATACCAATAAATATTTTATTTATTCTAATAACAGTTTATGCAAAATTGAAGGATGGACAATTGATTATTGAGAGGGCTAACTCATTCAATGCAAGTCTGTCTTTGGGAACATTTTCCAATGCTGCACAGTAGCGATGCTTTTGTCGATAAAATTCGTGGCTTTCCGAATCGCTCTCGGGAATTCGTTCACATTAAAAATAAATTCCAATACTCTTTTTCTGTCTTCTCTCATTTTTTTCATAATACAGAAGGGTGAGCCAGCGCAGTTGGAACAGTTTCCGTTTTACACGTTCTGAAGAGGTTTCTCTGCGCCATAAATTTTCCGAGTCATTTGTATTTAAAAGCCCAAGATTACCTCTACCAGAAAAGTTGATGAGGAATTTGGACTTCTAAATAATTTTAAAATTCACTTTAGCCGACCGGGGTGAGTAAAATGCATAAAAATTTCAGCAGCGAAATCAGAAATCAGCTTGCTCAGGAACATTTTTTGTACTTTTCCTCATTAATTTCTATACTGCTATCATTTCATTATCATCCATAACTGAGCCGAGACGGTGCACTACTTTAACCCCCTGAGAACTAGCCAGCATATACTTGCTAGATTTGACAGTCACATTCGATTTTCAGCACGAGTTCTGGGTCTTTTCGTTCGCGGTTTTTTGCTTTCATATTTTTACCACAAATGTATTTAGATTCAAAAAACAAATTTTCAAAAAAACTTTTCAAAGGGTAGGAACCTACTTAGCACCACCTTGCTAACACTTGGACCGCCCGAACAACATCCAGTCCCACGTGTCGACATTTTGTTTTTCTCAGTATCAAACAAAGGGACTTGAGATTGGTCCTTGGGGCATCTAGTAAAACTGGTATTGCAATATTCGAGTGAATACAAGCGGAGTTAAAAATTAGTAACTATTAGGAAAAGGTTAGAACTCTGCCTAATGATTCGCTGCGCTACCATTGGTTGTAACCACTACGAATGCCGTGTAACTGACATTTCGTGACTATGTAGTCACTCATTTGACGGCTTTTTTTCATTCTTCGTCAGCGGCGGCAGGGCTCCCGCCATCACTGCTAGACCCGGTTCTATCCGTATACCCAAAACACCTGGTTACTAGAGGGTTAACAAAACATCACATTTCGGCGGTTACGAAAGATGGAGCGTAATAGTACTGTCGGCATCTCGGTTAACGACAATGGACCCTCATGATCTTTCGTCGCCCGTTGATGAATATCACTCCGACTATTTTACCGGCAAGCTGTACTCTCATTGCGATGCAGATTGCTGTATCTCTACTCATCGACACGGCGTCCTGCCGTTTTCCCCAGTCTTTACAGCGTCGGGAGAATTGCGAGTTAGCTGTGATGGACCAATCAGAATACGGTGGCTTCCGCAAACGATGGCCATCATTTTGGCAACTGCGCTCGCTCAGACTCGAATTTGACCCCGGCAGTGGAGTTGAAGCTGCGTCATCGGCTGCTGCATCAAAAAGTTGAGCCAGATGCTACCGGGAACAGGTCAGTTACTCCAAGGCACAGGAAGCTGATCCTAGGCCTGGTTTGGCAAAATCTCGCGCCTCCCTCGAATAAGAAACAGGAAAAATAATCGCTGCGACATTGGTCAGTGTTAAATAACGACTGCGATGTGTGCGATCAAGTGTAACATTGCTCGCGTTGTATTGATTACATCCCCTATCAATCAATGCATCAGTTTGCAGCGGTGAGCAGTTTAGTTGCAAAATGTCGTACAAAGAAAACTCAACTCGATGTTACCGGCCACTGTCCAGAAACGGGGACGAGTTTTCTTGCGTTAGACGTAGTAGACCTAATAAGTTTGCCTTGCAAAGAGAGAAGTCTAACCTAGGTGACCTCGTCACGTGACCTTTACTCGCCGTTTGTCTACTTGGCATTTTGCCCAAAGTATCAGGCCGCTGTTTGCGGCTTGATTTCCGGGTGTGATGTTAGGAGAAGTGGCGAATGGGTTGCGAGGGAGCAGCCGATCCCGCGGATGGTTATTGCTGAACCAATTGGGTCGTCCGATCAACAATCCGTCTAGATGGAGAGCTGTGATGAATTGACCGTGGGACCCACTGGGCCTTTGCCCCCCCCCTCGACGACCAAAATGACTTCAACCCCGCATCAGGCAAAAAAATTTAGGCCTTTTGTATGTTACAGCTAGTCCCCTTCTCACTCCCGGGCCGAGGCGATGGCAAGATCCTCCAGCAAGCTTGCCCTCCCCTTTGAATCGAACTTAATCCGCCTCTGGTCGACAGTACCGTTTAATAAAAATAACCTTCAATTCGTACCAGCCGAGGTTTTTTTCTGATGAAGTTTTCTTGTTTGATGATGTTACCTTATAATTCCATTTCCTGTACGTGTCGATATTGCGCGTCACCTTGAAAAAACGTTTGTATTCTAGTAGTAGGCTGAACTAAACCGCCGTAGTTAACATTTGTCTTAAACATTAACCTTACCTCAACCTGATTTGACTTTTTCCATGCTTCTAAGATGTTGTCCTATCCTGTGTCTGATGGCTGATAGGGAGACTTCTGCCCAGTCTCAGAGAACATCGAAGTGGACGATGAATGACGGTGGACGATTTTGTCAGGTCATTCGCCCCTCCACGCCAGAGGACTTGGAACGTCTGTGAATGAAAAATCAGTCACAGCGTCATGGACCGCCAAATGAAGAACTGCGGTACGAATACCAAAAATAGCAACAATTCCAACCTGGAACCCTGTGTATAGAACTGTGCTGTTCAGTTCAAGCAATGGCGGAAGGAGATTAGGAATTTTTGTTTGTTTTTTTGGGTGGGAAAAATTGATCCCATTTGAAAAGAATTGGATGTCCATGGATTATATGTATCCATAAATGAACCCATCCAATAGACAAAGCACTAAGCGCCGTACTTGAACGATAAGGTGAATAACCAGCACATTTTATGGCTATTTTCTGCAGTCAACCTGCAGCAATCCTTTCCCTCACCGCCGAAAGAGAATTCTTTTTCCAAGTCCACCCATCTTCCCTACAGTCATCCACCATGGTTTGTTTGTGGATAATAACGCTCATCCTGTTTTTCGCGACGGTCTTCAGCACAATACGTTCTGTTGTGGGTCTTGATTCGAAAACGGTAGAAAGTCAGCCTGCAATATCACTGCCAAATGATGGATCCAATCAGGCATGCGATGTCATGCTGTGCCTGGCGCCGATTTCGGAATACGCGTTATTCATCAGAGAAACATACGCCACTCATCATGCCCAACGAGAAGCTGGTGATAACAGTCCCATGCCTGTGACGGAAAAGACGATGAAGAAGATGTGCATGTAGGTTTCCTCAACATTTGTGTGTTAACATTTACTCGGATCAACCTTTTCTGCTAAACCACTTCTTATTGCCCTCACCTCTTTATGTCTGTGTCTGTGTCTGTGTCTGTGTCTGTGTCTGTGTCTGTGTCTGTGTCTGTGTTTGTGTCTGTGTCTGTGTCTGTGTCTGTGTTTGCGAGATGCAATAACAAAAGTTATTGATGCGTTTTGACTATAGGAAAATACAGGAAGCAATTGGCTGCTTTGCAAACTACTTTCGAACCTGCCTGAACATGGATTTGCCCTACCTCAACAAAGTCAGCGACGGCCTCTTGCTCGCCACAAAAGTATGCGATCAGGCCAACCTCTACGAAAACATTCAGATCATGTTGTCGTGTCACTTTGCCGGTCCGGACCTAGAAGCATGTGGAGAGCGCTTGCAAATCCTGAATGAAGCCTTAACTAAACTGTCAGAGGTCAATAAGTTTTGGATACCAACTCTGATGATGGGAAATATGCGGGGACTTCAACGGATCATTTGCTGGTACGCGGCAGCCCAATTCATATTTCATATTGCTGCGCCGATTCATTGACGATTCACGCGGTTTAATGTTTTTTTTCGGTAGCTTGTCGAAGGAGGTCGGCGACTGTTACGAGGCGGTGTTTACGACCAAATGCTCGGCAGACTTTCTGCGTCTGTGGAGCGACATTAAAGAATCACATAAGGAAATATTTTCCTGTGACGTGGACACCATGAAAACCTGCCCCGCTGTGTTCCTGGAAGAGCTGAAGAAATTGACCGAAACGACTCAGCAGACAAAGAGAAATGCGCCGAAAACTGAAACTAGTGCGGAGATACGTTATAATCGCAGGACGGAGCTGTGAATTCCGCAGAAGATATAACGAGTTTGTTATGTTAGTTAAGTGGAAATAAATAAAACCGAACGTACATGAAGAGACGGAGAAGAACGTGTCAAAAAAATTAAATGGTTAAAAAAAATATGGAAACTGGAAGTACGATCAGATGGGAAGATCTGGGAGACGAACCAAAAGACACGATGTTATGAAACTGGCAAGCAACCGCACCCAGTGAAATGGACTCGATCATCCTGTAGATGCAAAGACGCAGGGGAAGATAAGCACCAGGAAGAATGGCAGACACAATGGATGGGAAAGAAACGAGCAGACATCAAACTGGAATTTTGGCATTTTTAAGTTTGTGGAAACAGCTCTTCCACAAATCAAACCAACGGGAGAGCGAGCTTGACTTGCATGCTTTACGATGCCTGACATTTATTTCTACTCCTTCCTTGGTGCATCGTTTAAGGGTGGCCCAGAGCTTTGTTTTAGTTTGATATTGATGAAAGATCGACAAATGTTTTGGCACAGAATATACATTCGCAACTCCACTCACTATTTTCTGTCAAATTATGGCCAATTTGCAAACTTTAACCTTTCCTACTTTTCAAAAAAGTCACATCACCAGGTCCTCTTCTCTTTTGGACATTCTTTAAAACAAATTAGTAGACAAATTTCGTTAGAATTACTGCGTTTTAGACAGTTTCGATAGGTATGCAGATTCGTTACACCAAAAAGTAGCGTTTCCGTTTACGGTGTCTAGTCAAATAGCAAGAGTGACAAAATGGCGACCTAAATTCATCCCATCCCAAAATGAGAAATTTGCAAAGGTTTGCGAAGGTTTCAATAATTTCTATCTCGGTACACACGGTAAACTATAACGCCGAGTTTTGGATGTTACAAATTTGAGTATCTATCTAAATAGTTTGAAATTTAGTAAATCAGACGAAATTCGTGTAATAACGTTTTCAAACGAAAGTCCAAACGGGATAAGGAGTCCTAATGACCTGACATGATGTATTTTGAAGAAAAAGCATGAACAAATTTGCAAGCCCAAACCACTTCTGTGGAAAAGCATAATGGAAACTGAATTTTTTCTTGCTAAGACGTTTTGCAACCCTGCTTGAATTTTCAACACAAACAAAGCGCCGGGTTGCCCTTAATCGACTATCGAATGGGAGTAAAAATGATGACGTTTATTTTCTCCGAATTTGCTGCATGATGAGTCAGCAGCAGTTATCTTCGTCTTGCTGTTAACTCAATATTGTATGCAACAACCCAGTCCGGCTTGCACGCGTACCCTGTCTCCTGAACACATGGCTGAACAAACGTACTTCCCGCTTCAGCAATCGGCCAACGTTCAGCCGACAAGCGTTTGCTATTCTAATCAAAATCCATAAGTTGAAACGTATCGCGCGTGGCACACGAAAACGCGCAAGTTCGTGTCACGAGTAGTGAATAGTTTAAGTTGCTAAACGAGCACGTTGAACGATTGTATTAACTGTTTTTCACGTTAACAGTGTGAACTGTTGCTCCAGAATTCGCATCGTCATCCAGGATGTCGACGGAAGTGAGACGAAAGTGTCTCGTATGCGCGCGTACTGCCACCGGAGTCCATTACGGTGTCCTTACCTGTGAAGGGTGTAAAGTAAGTCCACGTTTGATCGCTTGAGGCTGTAAAAATGACAGAGGAGGTAGGTACTCAGTAATGGAGATAGTTATAATAAATGATTATGACCATATCTTTCTAGGCATTTTGTCGCCGAATTGAGGAGAAGGGGACCGTCTACGTCTGCAGCTTCAGCAATGACTGTGTGATTAAGCAGAAAGGGTGCCGTGCGTGTCGCTACAAGAAGTGTCTGGAATTAGGAATGAATATGAAGAGTAAGGGATTTGGGATCTGTGCTAAGTGCGTTGATAGCCGTTTCCTTTATTGATTTCTCGTGTTCCAGACATGAGGAATAAAGGCCTCTGGAAAAGTAACAAAACCAGCATTGCTACACAAACTAATATTGCGATTGCTGTTCCCATCCAAAATCATCTTCAGTCTACTAGAAGGTAAAATGTAAAGTGTGATATTATGGCCTAAAAGTCTAGAATAAATTGTCAAATAATTTGCTAACTACTGAATGATTATTATGTCAGCTGTTTAATTCGGAACCGAATTAATGCTTTCAAAATTTAAACTTCTTTGTAAATAACTCAAAGTTTATGCTGAGACTCTTTAGCTCTGATTAAGAGCAACGCACCTTAACTTCAGATTACTTTTTATTCGCTAAGTTTGAAATTGTTGAATTATTAAAGTACATTTCAGTATTCTGTTGAAAGTTCTCAAGATCCAGTGTTCCGTTTAACTCTCTAGTTGTTGAGCATATATTAAACTCCTTCCATCAAGAGTTTAATCATGGAGCATGAAAGCATGAATCACCAATATGTAGAATTGAGGTAATTAAATGTCATGTCGTGTATGCTTCAGTGGTGCCCAAAACAATGAGAAGATTGAGACCGACAATCTCAGTGGATTCCTCATCAGACAAGCGGAAATTTTTGAGGCAGGCCTGCAAATCAAATGGCGAACCGTTCAGTCGGTAATGGAAGCTGCTGATAAATGTTTTGGAAACCTTATCCTGCAATGCAAAGCCACGCTAGATGGAACGCTGCGATACGGTGACGGACCTGTAAGCGGCAACAGATGAGACCTAGTCCATCACTTAGACAGCCCGTTATGTGTGTAACTGATCGTAGTGCCAGCCCTTGAGTAGTCACGGTTCCCTCGTTGACGCCTTCAGCTATCGTAATGTGGAATGCGCTGAACGCATTCGGACCTTCGCAAGTATGCTACCCGGCGCATCTAAACTTGACGACTCGTCCAAAGAAAGCGTCGTCCTCGGCTGGAAGCGCTCTGTATTCTGGATGGTTCGAAAAGCCCCAAATATGGTACGTGCAGATCGTAAGGGGTGAGGCTGTTGAATATCCTCCCACTTACAAACCTTGCTTGCTAGGGTAGTTTTTAAAACGAAATAACATACCAT
>LRSR01003253.1:0-10189 GCA_001579985.1 Hypsibius dujardini
TGCCGCGCGTGCAGCCCGCAGCGTTTCGCATGATTGGAGGCCACCTCGGACGGCAAATGTAAGCGTTGTTTGTGCTGGACAGTCGCTTTCATATTGATATGCAACACAGTTTTGTGGTGCAACGCAGGATATCTGATAGCGACGGAGATGTTCCACCGGCCAACCCTCGGCGTTGCAGCAGGTATGTTTGTGCTTGTGTCACGGAAGGTGGTCTAGTCTGCCGATACTTTACGTTCTTTTGCGGAACCGTGTTTGGCCTGGAGGGGAGGGGGCAGAACAACCCAATGAACTCCCCTTACAGTCACATATTGTGGGGGTCTTTACAAAATCTCATTGAAAACAACTCTGTAGACGAATGACTATTGAAGGATGCAGCGGACCCCTACGTGCCACTGGGGGAGTCAAAATCTTATACGAATTAGTTTTGTTTATGTTAATTTAAGATATGATTTAAAATTCCCCAAAACAGGCATTTTACTTTAACTCAATTTTTTTAATTTAAAACCAGTTTTGGATGGGAATTAATATTTAATTTAAGTTCAGGCACATGGTTAATATTAACATTTAATTTAATTTAATTTAATTTATAACTTATCACTGGAAAAGACAATAAAATTATTGTTTCTGTTAAAGTTTATTAAAGTTTGGCTATGCAATATCGGTTGATCTATTGCCTCGAGAGTGTTTCATTACATTTTGCGAATTTCGTGAGTCTTTACGGTTAAAAATATCACGAAAAAGTCAGAGAAAGATGGCGCGAAGAAGATTTTTGCATGGTTTAGCATTTTTTATCGGATGTTTTCATAAATTGAAAACAGGAATTAATGGTTTAATTTAACCAACCGTGGCATTTCAAATGATTAATTTAAAAGTATTTTGGTGACAATGATTTTAATTCTAATTTAAAATCAGGTTTGCCAGATTAAAAATAGTTTATAATTCAATTTAATCCAAAACATTTGATTTAAACAACACTAACACCAATACAATTTTATGTCCCCCTCCCGCGGCGGCCGTCTAAGGATCCGGCGCACAGCCTTCCAAGTCTTCTTTCATACAGAATATTTTTTGGATCATATTTTATTAAGACTTCAAAAAACGCTCAAGGTGGCCCTCATGGGCGTTGATCTCCCCTGATCTCCCCTGATAGCCTAAACCGAACACGGCTCTGTTCTTTAGCACTAACGTAGCTCCTCTTGTCTTATATCTTTTCAGCGGCGACTACATCATGCACGATGACCGTTTGGGCGAAAGCTCATACAGTGAAGTGGTTGAGCCCATGTCCAGCAACTCCTTCCTCCGGTCGGCTGGGCAGAGCGCAGTTCGGGCTGTGCCTGGTAAGGACGACCAATATTTCTCAATAATAGGAATGCTTCGCCGCTCAAGTTTCCGGTTGGAGAATTGTAGTCCTTGCTGACTTATGGTTTTTTCACGCAGGAGGCGGTGATGCGGCAGGCATTCGTCCGGCACTTATCACATCAGGTGCGTACACTCTAGTTTCTCAGGAATTCCCTCATTACTTGTGTATTTTCAATTTTTGTTTTTCAGCCGTAGACCGTTTCAACGCCAGTCGACTTACCGCAGCGAGAACTTGTGCCCCCGCACCATCCCAGCCGTCAAAATTCGCGATCAACCCCCTTACCAAAGAGTCGCCGCGGATGACGGTTACATTGGGGACCCGTACTTCCGAACGGAGTATCTCGGTGGCGGGCGACACCTCGGCAGCTGCTCCCCGAGACTTCACTGCTAGAGCTCAACCGTCTTCCGGTATGGTGACTTCAAAGCCATGTGATAAATTTCCATCAGTTCTCTCGATTTGCACATTTTCTTCAGACTCATTTGTGACTGCTGTGGCGTATGAAAAACGCAGCGAATCGGCCATGTCTGACTTCGGCTCTTTTGTCAGCACCGGGAGACCCCGTTTTGGCATGAAAAACAACATAGCGGGTGAGTTTCTGTGCACACAGACAGACAAGCCAAGGGGTGTGCAGGCAGGCAGACAAACAGACAGGCAGGCAGGCAGGCAGGCAGGCAGGCAGGCAGGCAGGCAGGCAGGCAGGCAGGCAGGCAGACAGACAGACAGACAGACAGACAGACAGACAGACAGACAGATAGACAGACAGATAGACAAACAGACCGACAAACAGACCGACAGGCAGTGACTCAGATATTTACGAAGACAAATGGGCTTGCTACAGATAGTTAGAGAGATAAACGATCTACAAGGCATGAAGATTGTTGAATTTTTGCGGTTGTTTTGTAGGCACGACTCAGACTGGAAGTATCAGTCAAGCCGGTGGATCTGTCAAGCCTGCTATTTTGTTGAACCCCGAGGAAGTGGCGGAACATGAAGATTACCTTACAGAGACGGACGAACTGTCGAGTAAACATCTACTGCAAAATGATTTCGGTTTTTCGGTTCTTGAAGGCTTGCCATGGTCTTTAGTAAACAGAAACGTCTTTTTATCTAGTTCCGGCCGCAAAATCCTTCACCAGTGGCACCAGCGGTCCGGTCAATCCCAGTATTCTCATGAGCAAGGAGAAAGCCTCTTTTTATGCTGAGGACGACAGCGATGACGATCAGGCGGCTATTGGTATGTCTGCTGATTCGTTTTGAAATTTTGGGTCTTGTTTCTAGCCTGCAAGGTTTTGTTTCCACAGCTGCACCAAACGCCAAAACTATCAAACCTACCTACAACTATGTCAAGGCTCGGGCCGTGGTGATGTCGCAGAAGGAAGCCGAAGAATACGGCTTTTACGACAAAGACTGGGAAACCGATTCCGACGCAGAGCCAGATAATTTTGGCGTTCCAAATAAAACAGTTTCGTCTGCAGCATCGACCACTTCCACCATTCCGACGACCCTCCGGTCAGTCCTCGAGCCGCGCGCTCTTTCCCGTTCTCGGAGAACATTCCTCCATCACTTTGTACTGTCTATTTTGTCAACAGTTTCCTCTGATCTTATCTTTCGGTTCATGTCTTTCGATTTCGATCATGCCTACGTATTTCGATTGTCAATGTTTTGTATGTCTGAGGCCCGTCTTCATGTTATCTCATCCATCCTGCATGTCTCTAGGAAGTTGGATATCGCGGATGGTGTCACGGGTACTCGCTCGGTCGTCTCGCCTGGTGGAGGCGGCAGTCAAATTGTTATCGGTAAGAAGACACTGTTGAAGTCCTGCTTGTTGTGGGTATTTACTGGATACCCTTGGTGTTCATAGACCATGGCAGTATGGACCCTCTGAAGATCCGGGAGGCTATTGACAAGACTCTCGAAGGTATGTTCCAGACCGGGTTACTGCAGGTCAATCAGACTAATCTGATCGAAAGCAACCAAACGGATGTGGCAAGCAGACAGACAGACCGGCTGGCTGGGAGGCAGACATAGACAGACAGAAAGACAGCTAGGGAGAGGGACGGAACAGATAAAAAGACATGTGGACAATCAGGCACTAAGACGGGCAGATATACTGGTAGGCAGGCGGGAACACGAACAGCCGCGCTGAGAGACGCAACAACTTTTAGACAGACAGACAGACAGACAGACGGACGGACCAACGGACAGACCAACCAACGGACCGACCAACCAACGGACCAACAGGCAGACTGACTGACACAGACAGATGGGCAGCCTAAGAGAATACAAGTTTCTGAGGAGGTCTCATTTCACTTTCTCTTGAAGCTCGACCGAAATCGGCGGTTCCCAGTCCGCAGAAGCACTATTCCAACCGATACGCTTCGCCGGTTGTGACCCGTTCCGCCGTTCCAGTCACGCAATCTGCATCCGTTCGGGCTACTCGAGAAATTCCCCCCGTCACGGCGGCCCCGACTGTTCCGATGGCCGTTTGGTCGTCCGTATCTGGAGCGATGCGGAAATCGGTGCTAGAATTCAATGAATTTCTGTCGCAGCACGTTGCTGGTGTGCCGCCGCCACCGCCGGTGATGGTGAAAGAAGCCGTCCCGTTAGTGAAAGAAAACTGTCCGATCGTGAAGATGGCCGCGAAGCCGGCGATAGCCTCGGTTGGTGTCCAGGCGGATCTCGATGTTGAGGACAAGGGGAGTATGACACCGCACGCCTGGCGTGAGACCGCTAAGAGCGTCTCGCAGACATATGTCGGTATGCAGTATATTCCTATGATCTGATGTTGTCTGGGTGCTAATCCGAGCTTAACCACTTATTCTCATGTGAAGGGTCTTTTGTTGCTGTTTCAGGTCGCCTCCTGTACTATCAGGCGAGGAAGACCGCATTCGCATTGCTGGCTCATGACGGGCATGTTGGCCGAGGAGTTGAACGTTCTACTGGAGATGGAGGCCTCCTCAACAAGTCCTGCTGATGATTCGCTCCCCATTATTCATCGGTCCGGTATTTTGTTCCTAATCAGCTCTTTGTGTTTCCGCATCCTATGATCTCCGAAATTTCATTTCATTCAGTAGGAAAGTCACTTTTCCATCTTTTGTTTCCGTTTGGTTTGTGGTTTCATTTTTCACCCGGACATCATGATTGGTCCGGCCTTTTCTTTCTGTAGGACATCAAACGTCACTAAAAGATTTATTTGCACTTCCATCTTTTTATTCGCTCGAATTGATTGTCGTGTGATCCGTGGTCGCGGCGAAGTGGTCAAATTGCTAAGAGTGCTTACTCTACACACAAAACACGGGAAGAGGGTCTGCGTTTGAGGAGTACTGTATAATCTGGATGAAAAGACGGGGACGAATGCTGGCCAATCGAACGATTGCTTATTTTGCCCACCGGTGCGGTAAATTCTGCCCGTACGATTACAGTATCAAGCCCGTATTCCATCAAGCAAACATTAGATTTCAATACAAAAATGTATTCCGTACAAATCAGAATCCATTCATCATTAATAAAACAGTTATTAAGATTAAAGCAAATCTACTATTTATTGTAAAACTCTGTATTCTTCCTCCAAAATTACATATGGATATTGATGATATTTATAAAGCCTATTACGTTGCAAAGCCTCTTTGCCGAATCCTGCAGCACGTGCACCGGTAACCCAAGCCCATCTAGCCGTTGGGCGGCACTCAATGCCAGTATGCGCATCGGAACCCGACGCCTCTCTGTCCCAGCAGCTAGACTCAATGAGTATAGTCGGGGGAATAAGGTCACACGCGGTCTACCATCGCCAGGGGACACACGTGAAGGTCACATTAGAGAGCTTTCGTCCGCCAACATAAGGACTGAATAGACATAAACATAACTTTTTAGCTACGCGCGCTACCGTTTTTCGTATGCTATTTTGGTTTTCCGTACACAACTTGCATAGATTTCCCATTTCTACGCAAGTTGTATACGACCTCAACATTGTGGAATCTTTTAATTCTTTTCAGCCGTTTTAAAGTTATTTTGATTCCCACGAATTGCTAATTTTAATTTTAAAATACTTTAGACTCAGACGCATCTTGCCGTTTTATTGGAAGGAATTTTGGTAAACTGAAAATGAACGTATTTGTCACGGAAGGTCAGGGCCCAGTTTCTTTATCGCTCACTGTGCTCACCTGGCTTTTTTGGTGTAAATAAAAGCTATTTTGGTGTATTTTACGCAACATTTTTTTGGGTTTATGAAGAATTGTTTACATTTTAGCTGTGGGAAATCAAACAAGATGGAAAGCATGATGAAATCAGCAAAAGTTGATAAAGTCCTTTCGGTCCGGAAAATTCAATCAATCAACGCTAAACCCAATGCGTTATCTCTATCCGGCGTTTTGGCGCCCTCATGTTATGTTAGATTGAAATATGTCGGTTTGCGAAGCGTCTCTGTAACCATCTTGTTAAACCTTTGTGATGATTTTACTTCAGTTTTTTGTGGGATAGCTGTCTCAAGGTCACATAATACCCGATGTGCGTAACAGAATTTCCAATTTGCTAATGCTATTTTGCTAGATGTTGCTCAGGGCGAATGTTGTTTGCGAATGTTCAGTGCTGTTTTGGTGGTGTTCCGACAAGATGGAGAGACAAGACGAAATGTGAGAGGTCCACGCACGATACTTGATATTTCATTTCGCAAGACCTATGCATATATCCATTGTTGGTTTGTTTAAATAAAGTATTTTATTTTTAATTTTGTTGAGCTTTGATTGGTGTTTGATCGGTGTTTGATGGGGTTTGAAGGGTCTTTAATGTCTGTTTTAAATTTTTTTTGCTGCAACTATACAACAGTACATTAATCCATTAGCATCCCCAAAGTAATCATTGAATCGATGAGATGTTTTTGCATGTTTTTACTTTTTACTCGAATGGTGTCTCGCAATTGACATCATTTATAATATTGAGGTATAACACTGTACGCACGTGCAAACTTTCTTGACGAGAAGGGGCGAGGTCACAGGTTTGTTTTGTTTTCTTATTGCATTTGTATCGTAACGTTGTTTATTTACATAAAAAAAAAACAGCAAAGCGTGTGCAAGAGGACTCATTACTGTGGACTGCTGATATCAACTGACCCGAAGTTCCCGGACTCGAAGTTTTTGTGGGAGTTCTTCCCGGACAGAAATGTCACCCTTAATCTACGCTAAATTTGTTGCCTTAAGGACAAATGATGTCCGACGGACATTTAACCGCGACTTATCTTGTCCAATGGTCTGTCTGTGAGTGGCAAACCTTGTTCGTTAGTTATTTATTCCCCTACAAAATGCGGGACATTTTGCAGGCTTTCATTTTTGTTATCGTAAATAATTATGTCGGACGCCTTGACATCTAACATTTTTCTAAAGAGACAATTGGATTTCCTTCGATTAATATTTATCTTCATAAAGACTACATCCACTGACCACGGCAAGTTGCACATCGTTTAAATCGAAGTAACAGGATATGCAGCAATATGGCCATGAGCCCTTCTAAGGGGTTCACCACGCATCCTCGTACCGACATCAGTTACTAGAAATAATCACAGGATTAATGGTGATGAAAGTGTGCGCTTCCCTTCCAGCTGGATCCGCGTTTAATAGGATTGATCTACTTGTACAGTAACTTCCTTCAGTTACCCTGCTACCTACCCCGTGTGCCAGCCAGTCTTTATTAAGACGCTGTTACAATACAGTAATACACCTCCATGACTCGGCTAATCATCAGCCATGTATAGCAAAGAAGACCTGGAAAAGTTGACCAATGCCCAGCTGGCCTCCATTCTTTTCATTCTGGACCAGCCGCTTGATGGAGACAAACCTGATTGGATTGCGCGAATTCTTGTGAATTTGTCGGACCTGCCGGGGCTACATCAGCCACTTCAGCCGGAGAAACCGTCAAAAGGGGTCATCTCATTGTTCGGTATCGAGGAGACGGCTCCCGGTGGGGCCCTGTTGGACGAAGCTAACAATCTAGCGAGTCCGATGTACTATAGGAATCGTCGAGAATACCCGTCGTCCAATCGGTCATTCCACGGGACCGTGACCCTGCGAAAGTACCTTTTTAACAATAGACCTAGCGACTGCTGTTGGATGTGTGGACGCAACGACAGACACTCTCACAAGGGAGACCGCGATTTCGTCCTTTAAAGGATCTCTTTTCTTCTTTGTAAAAGAGACTTGTTCCAGTTAGAGAACGCGCTGCGGTGCTTTGAAATCGTCAGCGAAAAGCTAAATGGTTGTTGAACCATTCTAAAAATGTTATTAACAGAATGAGGCACATGTAACGCCTTTTTCTTTCTTTTGCTTGCTGTTGACCACTCTTACTTTTCTTTTTTTGAGCCATGATTTCATAGTTGCAGCATAAAAACACTCGTACTCCTGTGTAAAAACTGCATTGTCATGTGCAACACTGCTTTGGAAAGGTCTTTTTGTTGTATACATCGATCGGACATCGACGTATTTAGTTCGACCCAATTCTTGCAGCATTTTTGTCCAATATTTTGTGAACCCCAATTATTGGCAGACAAAGATCGGACAGTACGTGAAATCCGCCTGTTTGCGGCTTTTCTGACCATTCTGAACTTGAACCGCCTTAAGCCTTTTACTTTTTGGAAAGGGAATCCGCAAGGTAATTACAAATGGCAAAAGTACGTAATACGCTTCTATTTTAATACGAAAATTTGCCACGTACGATTCTACTCAAGTACTACATCGAATCGTGCACCCGTGACTCATAGATATATATGAAGGAACTTGCCCCCGGTTTAAAAGGGAGGGTCATTGGTACGTTGGGCAGGGGCTCCTTTAGGGTCCTTACAAATCAGAACTAGGACCCTCATGGTAAAGCCAGGGGGTGGGCAAAGGGCAAATGCATTTTTTTCAAAATTAAATCTGAAGCTCAGCCTATCATCCCTAGTCATTTTGAATTTTATGGGTGTGGGAGTATGATATGCAAGGGCCTCTTGGAATTACAATTTATTCTTAAAGCCTCCAGTTTTTCGTTCAAATTTGAGGTTTTTGGGGTCCAATATAAGATTCCTACAAGTGAAGCAAGTGAGAGGTTCAAAGCATTCAAGAAAGGTCCAAATTTGATGAAAAGACTGATGTATTTGAAAATGTTTCGAAAATCCCGGGGGTTTCTGGAAATGAGACCCCCCACAAGTTTCAAACTGATCAAGGATAAGAGACCCGATTTTTGGTTTAATCTTGAAAAAATACAGTTTGCCCTTTTGCCAACCCCCTGGCCCTACCATGAGGGGTCCTGGTTCCGACTTGTAAGGACCCTAAACGAGGCTCTGTTATTGGGTACAAAGTCCAACTGCGTCGATGCATATATTTTATGTACGGTGTAGTGCATATCGGTTTCCCATTTACCGTAGCCATTAACCCCCAAGAAATCAAATCAGTCTCACATACCAGTACTTGCCCTGTGTCCAACCTGCTTTTTCTAAAAAATCGCCCACTGCGTATTCCAACATTTCAAGGCATAAGGACACCCGTTTAGTTGGGATTTTTGTTAAGTTGATGTTTGGCACCGGCCTTTCCCTGCTCAATGTCCATCCAACAGCCACAACACGTCCTGTACTCTGCCGCAGACTTGGAGAAGTTGAACAAATACCAGCTCTCGACGATCCTGCACGCGATGCACCAACCGATGCCGCTGTCCGGCAGCAGGGCCAACGTAATCCGCGACATTCTCGCCAACATGGACTGCCTGCCAAACGACCACAAACGCATCAGACCTAGGGGACGGCTGGGGGCCTCGTCCTCGTCCACGGCGGAAATGATTGAGCCGCCGACCGATTTCAGCGCGCTTCGTCAGAAACGGTTGCACGATCAAAACTGCAATCAAGGACTGACGAGAAAATTCCAGGCAGCGGAGGCCGCCTTGGCTACATCCATCAATCCTTTCGGGGATCTGACAAGCCTGCGCAAGTATCTCCCAGGGAAGAAAACTGCTCCGAAATCGGCGCAACAGTTCTACTGCCCGATGTGCGGAGGAGACTACCCTCCCATCAACCACGGACCTTTAGAAGCACGGAAACCCGTGAAAAAGCGCTGAAAGGTCTTATTCTACATTCGACACTATAGCAAAACCCAATTGCTGCAGGGTTGGCAAAACCAAATTGAACCAAAATTGAAGCTAATCTAAAACTAATCTAAAACTTAACTAATTGCATAGAGCCTCAGTTTTTTTTAATAAAGTAAAAAAATGGACCAAAAGTTTTAGATAGGAGTTTGTGAACCTTTTGAATGCCTTCGTAGATCCCCATTTCAACTACTGCTCCGATGTGATCGGCGACCATGGGAACCCTGCGGTCCAGTCTACAGGTCGCTCAACGTGGTGCCGTTCGAGCAGTGAAAGGGTATAAATCAGTAGAATCAAGCACCGACTTGATGGATCGAATAAACATATTTCCTGGGAAAAGCGATGGAAAGCGCAGGATGCAACTTGGTTGTACCGGAGGATCAACCCTGGCAATCATCCGATTCCGAGTTACCTGCAACCCTGATCGTCTTCAGCACCATGAAGAGAAGCCGAAAGACTGGCCACTTCCCTACAATTCAAGCCGACTGCAAAGGAGGAAAAGGCAGCAACCTCTTTTGAGTGCGATTGAAAAATGTTTGTAATGATCTCTCGTTGTTTGACCTGTGGAACTGTGAATCTAATTTGTTGCCGATTAAA
Source organism: Hypsibius dujardini (assembly GCA_001579985.1). Lineage (NCBI taxonomy): Eukaryota > Metazoa > Tardigrada > Eutardigrada > Parachela > Hypsibiidae > Hypsibius > Hypsibius dujardini. Next base: position 10,055 of record LRSR01003253.1, read on the forward strand.
CTGAAAGCGAAATTTTATGCCAAATATAATTCAAAACTGTTTTCACAAATTACTGTATGTCATGAGCAAAAACGTTTTATTGGTTACATAAAACTTCACAAGCATCATGTATTGAAATAATATATATATATAATA
>LRSR01003254.1:0-10239 GCA_001579985.1 Hypsibius dujardini
CACACACACACACACACACACACACACACACACACACACACACACACACACACGGACAGACATTCTCGATTTCCAACCACTGGATTGCAACTTAGAGGACCTCGTCGCTTCGCTATTCGGTCTGATAAAATAAAATAAAAAATAATATAATATAAAATTTAGGATTTCAAAATCCTTCTCTCAAAGCAGCCCGGGTGGGCCATCAATGTTGCAGTTTTCTTATACCATTTTACATTACAATTTTAAATTAAAACTTAAGACTCAACCGACGAGGAAAATCTCATACTAATTTCACTTGAGCCGGATGAATTGCTCATTTGTCTTGGCATTTGAAGAGGTTAAATGGCAGAAATGTTATCAAGTAAAATTATTCGGTAAAATAAAATGCAACGTGACACAGGATGGAAGGGAAGGGAGTCGGGGAGCAGATAACTAATAAAATACTTCCTAATACGCAGTTGATATTTGTCGATCGGTGGCCATCAGCTTCCGGACGGGAAGACTTAATTAACGTACCGTATTCCCCCGATCTCAAGGGACACTTTTTTGCCCTACCAGTTAATATGATCCACCCCGGATCTTATCTGTTCATCACCGTTTGCTATTGTTTACCTACAATCAGTCAATCAACTGATTTAACGTGTGCGTCAATAAATCCCGCTTAATCAATCAATCGTTGCTAAGTTGCACTTAAATTTAACCAATCACGACAGAGTGAATCCGATTGAACAGTCAACCGATGACTGGAGGGGGTGGGGCTTAACTGTCCCTTGAGATCGGGGGACTACGGTATACCTGCTGCCTGGCCTGGGTGTGTTACCGACACTATCATTTGCGTTCTCAATAACAAATAATTGTTTTTCCAGGGTGTGAGACCTCTTGACGTGCTCACGTATAATTAACACGAATCACGATCCGGTGGTTTGATACAGCAGACAACCGGACAAGCAGGCAGGCAAAACGAGAGAGTCACAGACAGACTTACATATACAACAGATAGGTAGGCAGACAGACAGACAGGCCAAAAGAAAGTTAGACAGACGGACGGACAGAAAGACAGGCAGGCAGGCAGACAGGCAGGCAGACAGGCAGACAGACGAACGGACAGACAGAGAGACAGACAGGCAAGCAGGCAGACAGATAGACAGCTAAACGGACGAACGTATGAACAGACAGTTACACAGACAGACAGTCGGAGAGTGAAGTCAAAAAGCAGAGAGTGCATGTAGTCCAACTCTAGCTGTGCGAGGACAGGATACGCGAATAGGATGCCAGCTTGTTGTCTTAATCTCTATTCAACGATTCAATCGAAAAACTGTGAAACTAAAACCAAAACTGAATCGAACCGAAGCGATAGTTCATAGACTTGAAACGAAAAAAGGAGGTAACAAAACATCACACCAGAGCATTTACGAATCACGGAGAGATCCAGCCCCGAGCCGACGAGCCGGCGGGACGATAACTAATCACCGATGCTTTCCCAGATCGTCTTGAATGGAATCACTATGACTTAACCGTACAAACGGCCATTTGGTGGAGAAAAAGGATTGGTATTCATTAGGCACGACTCTGTAGACGTCGGCTTCGAAGAAAGAGTAGAGGGGAAAGTAGAGATTCGCTCGTCGGGGAAAGCGCCGCAGAATGTCCGTGTTGGCCAGCGTGTGATAGTAGAGAAAGAGCCGCGATGAGATGTAAAAGGCAATGAAGACATCAATAGAATAATGCTGGAGAAAATATCCCACGTTAGTCATGACTAGAATCACTAAACAGACAGACAGACAGACAGGCAGGCAGGCAGGCAGGCAGGCAGACAGGCAGGCAGGCAGACAGGCAGACAGACAAACAGACAGGCAGGCAGGCAGGCAGACAGGCAGGCAGGCAGGCAGGCAGACAGACAGACAGACAGACCCATAGGCAGGGAAAATCTACTAGCGGAGCGGACTGATAAAAAGTGGACAGGCAGTTCCACAGTGAAAGAAAACAATTGATGGTGGGTTACCTCGTGAGCGGCCAGGATGAAGAACATGCCGAATAAGTTTAGTACCCAGGACGCAATGTGAACCATCCGGTACCGTTTTGGTGTGTCTAGAAGAATTGGAACACTTTATCAAAATGGAATTAGTAGAACGGAACATAAAGCAGCTATAGGATGATGGGATTACACTCTGTAATGAAGTGGTTCAGGACGGTGATGACGACGGTGTGGCCACTGAACATGTAGTCACCACAAGTCCGGACACCTTGAATCGACATTCCAAAACCGCGAGCAATCACCAATGCCTGCTTTAATCTCAAGCCCGAATCGCCAAAATTCTGCAAAGAGTTTCCAATAGTCAGACGAGCACTTTATGGCGACTGCTGGCATGAACAGGTTCATACGTGTACATGAGCAAAAAGATTGACCGACGCATGACGTATGGACAACCAAACGACATAGACAAACAACCAGACAGACATCCAAAGAGGCAGGCCAGGCAGAGACACACAGACAGACATACAGCCAGGGAGGGAGGCATAGGATTTACAGACAAACAGAAATACAGATAGACAGACACGGCACGACAAACAGAAACATAGACCGACAGATAGACAAACAGACAGACAAACAGACGGACGGACAGACAGGCACGCAGACAGACGGACGGACAAACAGGCACGCAGACAAACAGTCAGTCAGACAGACAGGCACGCAGACAGTCAGTCAGACAGACAGGCACGCAGACAGTCAGTCAGTCAGATAAACAAACAGATAAACAAGCATACAGACAGGTAGACAGACACGCAAACAGACAGACAGTCAGTCAGTCAGTCAGATAGATAGGCAGACAGACAGATAGACACACAAAAGAACTCACTTTGCCGGCACATTTGAGGTGGCGGCCGGGGACCGACATGGACGTGATCAACATGCAGATGCTCCGGAGAATGAAAATAGAGCCCATTAGGACGAAATAACGCCGGATCAGAATGAATCTGTCAGCCGGAAAAAATATGGGAGTACCGCAACCACATGACATCGCAATATAATTACATCACTGCATAGAAACTCGAACAGCTAATACTGTAGCTCTTACCGGTACTTATGAAATAGGAGAACCGTCACCCACGTCAGCGCCAAGATGAAACCGGCGACCTCGCACAGATCGAACGCCCATGGGATGAGGGGGACATTGTCTAAAACGAAATCCGGCAACGGTGGGTACTTCTCCATGTCGGGCACTCGGTCGTGGACGATGACCATGACGAAGGCCGTCCAGACGGTGGCCACTAAAAAGTACCTGACAGATGAGAAAATGATTGAAAAGAAAATTCAATCCGTGAGTAGAAATTTCGAATTTAGCTAAATTTTCCGGAATTTGAAATAAAATAGTATAATTTAATAAGAAATCTAATATCCAAATCAGACTTTGGAATTTTCACATAACAACCAGGTTTTATTTAAAACTGGTAATAACGATTAAGCAACCGCAGAATGGTTTTTGTATAAATGTATTTAAAATGCCAGTTAAAAAAATCCGAAATACGAAATCTGAAAAAAAAATAAAATCTGAAGCGTGGTTGAAATAATTCAATTAAAATCGCGTCACTAATGTTTCATTTTAATCTAATTTAAATTAAGGTTAATGGGAAGATGTGTTGAAGGCACATTTAGAATTAGATAAAATTTATTACGATATCTTATTTAAATTTAAAGGTACCCGTAAAGTGATCTTCAGTTCTTCTTAAACTGAATAAGATAATAAAATAAAATCCTAATATCCAAATTAAGTTTCATGATTTCAATAATAATTAATAATAAATAGATAGATATCAAAAGGGGCCAGTTTTTACAGGGAATAAATAAACGTATGATTCATATGAAATGCGTTTCTGAGATATTCAAAATTTATTTTATATTATTTCAAACAGCTTCAGCTCACTTAATTTATTTCGTTTGAAATTCATTTTACAGAGACAAATGAGAGGTAGTATGGATGAATTAAACAAATAATCAGAATGTGTAATCCACTAATCAACGCTTCACTCCAGGCCACGTAGTAAAACATGTACTGTACTCGTGTACTGCACTGTACTCGTGTACTGCACTGAGTGTACTGTACTCGTGTACTGCACTGAGTGTACTGTACTCGTGTACTGCACTGTACTCTTATACTGTACTCGTGTACTGTACTCGTGTACTGCACTGAGTGTACTGTACTCGTGTACTGCACTGAGTGTACTGTACTCGTGTACTGCACTGTACTTGTGTACTGCACTGAGTGTACTGTACTTGTGTACTGCACTGAGTGTACTGTACTCGTGTACTGCATTGAGTGCACTGTACTCTTATACTGTACTCGTGTACTGTACTCGTGTACTGCACTGAGTGTACTGTACTCTTATACTGTACTCGTATACTGTACTCGTATACTGCACTGAGTGTACTGAACTGAGTGTACTGCACTGAGTGTACTGCACTGAGTGTACTGCACTGAGTGTACTGTACTCGTGTACTGCACTGAGTGTACTGTACTCGTGTACTGCACTGAGTGTACTGTACTTTTCTGTAGTGTAATGTTTTGCATCTGTGTTAAAAAAACAAGCCAAGTAATTTTAGTTCGACAAAAGAATAGAAATCGAAGGAGCAAACTAGATTGTAGGAAAGTAACATTTTTTGAAAACTCGCTAGAGATTGATAGTACATGAGTATAGTACCCGAGTACAGTAAATGTTTTAGTACTATACAATCGGGAAGGTTTGGTGTCGTGACGTAATGGCAGCAGTAAAAAGCAACGGTTTTGATTGGTTGCAAAAGTAGGGACACCTGTTAAGTTTAAGCGAATCGGGTGCTTGATTGATTGATTGAGTCGATCTAGTTTTTATTGCCCCTTGGGTATTGCTTTACTGGAGGGACTAAACATTGGCACCAAACCTTCCTGATTGTACAATACGTGTCTCACCCCAGTGCAATAACAGCCCGACCAATCTCCGGCTTCAACGGCGGCAAACGTCGATGCTGTGGTGGATATTTCAGCACAGACGGCGGTGAATCAACACTCTTTTGCTCCACCTCTTCCGTATCAGAGCTGGATGAGGAAGCCCCATCCCCTCCATCACTGCTAAAAACGTGACAGACGCCACTGCCTGTTTGATTTCCGTTGCCGTTGCTGTTCTCCTCCTTGACTGGCAAACCCGGTTTGGTGATGTCAACCTTGGCGATCGTCGTCGACTTCAACGCAGCAATCGCACCTACCAGTACACAACTAACTGTTGTGCCAAAAGTTCCAGAAAGCTTCGCCTGATTGATTGATTGAACTACGTCAATGTGCGAATGGTTCTAGAAAGCTTAGTCTGATTGATTGATTGAACTACGTCGTTGTGCCAAAGGTTCCAAAAAGCTTCGTTTGATTGATTGATTGATTGAACTACGTCGTTGTGCCAAAGGTTCCAGAAAGCTTCGCCTGATTGATTGATTGATTGAACTACGTCGTTGTGCCAAAAGTTCAAGAAAGCTTCGTCTGATTGATTGATTGTCTACTTTGTTTACCCAGGTTTTTGTCACAATTGTTTTCCCATGCGAACCTTACCTGCGAGTCTTTTAATTACGCCTAATTTCGTCAGAGAAAGGGGAGCAGTCCGGAGATCGTGTTCGGTGATGCGAAGGAGGGAGTAGCCGTCGATTTCGTGGCTTTTCAGCAGTTCACGGAGATCGGGCGAGAAGTTTTGTAGAGCGAGCCATTTTTCCACGTCGTGGATGGTCCATGAGTCGACTGCGATGTCGATCAGGGCAACAGGCACCTGCTCCATAGCTCTTTTCTGGCAGTTTTCATGAAAGGAAAGCAGCAAAAAAATGTCTTCACAAAAAACTGAAAACGAAAATAAAAAAAAGTCTGGATTTTTTGTGCAGTCAGGTGGTTGTATCTGATTGACCGCGACAGAAGGTGCGGTCTTGTGGCACGCCCGTCAAAACAAACCAGCGTAGCCCCGCCCCGCCCCTTCTAGCCGGTGTTGTGGGTGTAGTCTGGTGGTGTTTGTAAAAGCGTTTCATGAGACAATATTCAAACGTCCCACGAGCCAATAGAAAATCGCCATTTTAAATCGGCACTTTCCCTTTGCTTGTTCAGTGTTGGAGTAGCGTTTCATCCTGGGGAAACTGCTCACCAAACACTTTTCGAGCACGCGGCTCACCAACACAAGGATAGTTTGTCTCGCGCCGCGTACCACATGTTTCCATACAAAAAGATTTCGAAAAAAATCATTTACCGCTCCTCTCCTGCTGAAATGTCGAAAAAAAATCAGATATCTTTTACTAAACCAGCGGAGCCGTCCTTCCTGAAGCAGTTCAAGCAGCGAGCCGGTTTCAAAGAAGGACCAACGGTGGAGGACAAGGTTTGTTTCGCATGCGATTGATCAATCAAGCGAGTGTGCATGATTGATCAATCAAGCGAGTGTGCATGATTGATCAATCAAGCGAGTGTGCTTGATTTATCAAACGAAGGTGTGCTTGATTGATCTATTGAAAGCTGCGGCGCTCTGTCCATTCAATCAAGCAATCAACGGCGTGTTTTCATAATAATTCTCTTGTCTCGCTGTTATTCGTCATTTATTTTGATTGCTTTCCTCAGCGTAGGGAATTGCCGGTGGACGATGGGAAACAAGAAGATCGGCCGGATGAGCGGCCGCAAATCATTTCCCTCAAAGCGGGTGATCTGACGGAGGAAGAAGTCGCCGCGATTGCCGAACGCGATTCTTCCCTCCTGCCGGATGAACTCAACCTTAACGCTCCACTGGATAAGCCATCGAAAGAATCCGAATATGCGCCTACAACCGGTACCAAATCGGATGACGCGACGACGGAGGTGAAGATGACATTTAGGAAGCCTGATTTAAAAAGACCGTCAACAGACGACCGCGAAAAAGCTCCCTCCAAGGGTGATGCCACGAAAAAAGCCAAGCAGGCGAGTGTGATGGATAATGTGCGGAATAAGAGCTTGTTGTCGTTCGGACTTGACGACGAAGAAGAATGATTAATGAAGGTCGGCGGATTTTAGTTAGTATTAACCCTGGTCGTTATTTGATTTTAATTTGATGATGTTCATTCGTTCAATTAACGTTGTGGTTGGTTGGTTGGTTGATTGGCTGTTTGCCGTGCATTCGTTCAATTGACGTTGCGGTTAATCGGTTGATTGATTGTTTGCCGTGCATTCGTTCAATTAACGTTGCGGTTAATTGGTTGATTGACTGATTGCCGTATTCGTTCAATTGACGTTGCGGTTGATTGACTGATTGCCGTAATAAGCTGCCAGTTTTCTTACTAGTACTTCGATGCCGACACCACCACTCCACTTTTTCTCGCACACTGGTTTCATGTTGACCAATGCGGAGTCATTTGTATTCGATTCTTCATCGGAAGAAAGAAAAATTATGTATATTCAAGTTTTGTGGTAGTTTAATAGTCCTTTTAGCTTCAGCTATGAGTTCTTTCAGCTTACTCTTTTACTCTCGCCCTTCTCTCTCTCCCTCTCAGCAACCGAGAAAGTGATTAAACAATTAAAAGCAATTTCGTAAGACTCGGAATCACTCCTCAAAGTTGAAATCGTAAGGCTTAAACGCAGCCTTGAAGGTGTTGGCCATTTCCGTTTCTTCCATCCGACTGTTCTGACACTCCCTCCAGTCTATCCGGTCAGGCATATTTAGCAGTTCCTTTTCGGCTAACACATCCCTATAAGTTCAGGGCAGAAGGTGAGAAAAACTTAGCTATATTGACGTGACAGAAAAGAATCTAGCTGAGACTAACCGGCCGAACTGGAGTGGAAAGCCTTTCTGATCGATCTTGTAGAACATTTTCTCGCCATTGTCCAGCTCGACGTAGAAGAAGGTTTGCCCGGCCTTTATGATCTATAGAGACGAATTTATGGATTAATTTTAAAGATTTTCAGAAAAGGATGACAAAGGAACAATATCTGACTTATCTGTCTGTCTGTCTGTCTGTCTGCCCGCCTGCCTAGTTGTCTGTCTGTCTGTCTGTCTGTCTGTCTGTCTGTCTGTCTGTCTGCCTGCCTGTCTGCCTGCCTGTCTGCCTGCCTGCCTGCCTGCCTAGTTGTCTGTCTGTATGTCTGTCTGTTTGGCTGTTTGTCTGCCTGTGTCTGTCTGTCTGTCTAGAGGTATATCCGCTTATCTTCCTGTCTGCTCGGATCTGTCTTTCAAGGGAGTGGTCTGTATCCATTTTGTCTCTTCCGCAATTGTTGAAACAGCACCTTCAGGTCAAATCAATGATATCGTCATCTTAATTTACCTGTCGGATGTCAGAACGCGACGGAATTTCGGTCAGCTTCAACTGACCCTCCTCAGCTCGATGTAGGAAGAGCTGCTTGATCCTATCAGGCTCGGTCTTCGGTACCGGCACAACTTGCAGCTGCATATGCTTCGACTTGAAATTTCGCTCAAAAAACACTGTCGATTTGTTCTGATCGGCGAAGAATTTGATCAACGACGCCTTGTACTTTTCCAGCTCCGTCGCGGCTTCGTCATCCAATTCCGGGTAGGAGCGTAAGTGGGTGATCGGCAGGATGAGCACGTGGTCCGCGGTGAGACCGCCTTTAGCTAGTGCAATGTATGTCTATAGGGAGAAAAATTTGGTTCCCTTTCGCGACACGAAAATCTGATTCGGAAGAACAAGACGAAGGAATAAAAAGTAGAAACAACCCGATAAACCGACAAACAGACAAACAGTCAGACAAACAGACGAATGATAAGGACGCAAACCGACAGGTAGAAAGAAAGAAAGAAAGACAGAGAGACAGACAGACAGGCAGGCAGGCAGGCAGACAGACCGACCGGCCGACCGACAGACAAACAGGCAGACAGGCAGACAGACCGACCGACAAACAGACAGACAGACAGACAGACAGAGAGTTAGGCGGGCAAGCAGACAGACAGATAAACAGATAGACAGACATGACTGACAGACATCCGTGACCAGTGTGTATAAAAGGAGCGCCCTACATGCAGTCCAACGCTGACCACGAGATGCTTTTCCGCATCCGGTGAACTGAGACAAAACCAGCATTTTCCTACGTCTTCCGGCCCTGAACAGAGTGAACAAAATATTGACTAAAATATCGCACGGTCGCGTATTCTGACTGGACTTACGTTGCTGATTTTGTTCGTGTCGTTTAGCTCCCCGGTCCTGAAAGTTTCCCTTCCGTTTGTTCACGTCGCGCGGATCCGAGATTGTGTCGTAGAAATACTGATTCGCCATGATGTCCTCCACCTTATCCGCTTTCGTGGAGATGGGTTTCCGTTCGTACGGGCATTGTGTGCAGCTGTCGGGTTGCTTTCGCAGCTCATGAAATGGAATCTTTGACATCGGGATCACATTAAACGCATAGAGAAACTAAAAGGATGGGAAAAATTTAGATAAAGACCGATGCTGTTTACCTACTTCTCAATCTACCTGCCGGCCCATATTCATACAGGCTGCCCTGTCAGTTAGCATGTCTGTCTATCTGTCTGTCTCTCTATCTGTCTATCTGTCTGTCTGTCTGTCTGTCTGTCTGTCTGTCTGGATGTCTGTCTGTCTGTCCGTCTGTCTGGATGTCTGTCTGGATGTCTGTCTGTCTGTCCGTCTGTCTGTCTGTCTGTCTGTCTGGATGTCTCCCTGTCTGTCAGTACGTGCTCACCCGCTGCTTATTCGCATTGCCGACGGCTGCTAGACCGATGAACCGCGAAACATGAGTCGTCGTCTCTGCAAGGATCTGATGATTTCGGTACGGTGTCCTTTCGTAAAACAAATCCAGTAGGCCGGCGAAGTGATACCTCGGCTTGATGGTGCCCGCGAGCTGTGCAATTAACGGGGATCCCGATTTAGTCGTGTCTGCTGCCTGCAAATTCTCGACTATTTGTATTACAAATGAACCGAAATTTACGGGAAAGTGAGGAATTGTACGGTCTCGTTTCCATGTTTCTCGATGCCTTGTGGCCACTGGGATGTCAAGAGGACGTCTACACCGGTGCAGGTGTTCCCACCGGCCAGTGTCACAATTTCTTCCACGTCCTTCCGGCTGAACGTCAAGTCGGTGTTGGCATCCGGATCGTCGCATTCCGTTCCGCTGAGGTAGGCAACTTTCAGCCCGGAACTGAAGGTGAAGATTCCTCTGCGACCTAAACACCGACAGCGTTACATATTAACCAAATATTCAATTTCTCGCAAGCAAATTCAAGCAATCAATCGATCAATCAAGCTATCTCGGCTAAAAA
>LRSR01003255.1:0-14452 GCA_001579985.1 Hypsibius dujardini
TTTACCTTTCAAGGTTGTTTTAAAAATCCATAATTTCGCCATATTTCGCGGTTACTTCCCGAAAAGCAGGCCGGGGAACCTCATTCACCTGTGCAAGACGCTGAAATTTTTTTTTTTACTGACGATTTTTATCGCGCCGAAATCGGTAGGTTTTTCTTGTCTTATAATCTGCATATCTTATGGTTGGAAAGATTGTTTTGCGCTTCAGATTGGCGCGACTGAAATTGGATGGGCTCGCGAGGATGTCTTCGCGGAATATTCTTCCCTCGGGAGTTCTCGGAGCTCGAAATCCTTCTCGATCCTGCAAAAATGTCACTACCACCGCCGTCAACGAGCTGTCTATCACGATGGCGGATGACTCGCTGTTTGGGGCGAGTTCCTCGCAACAACGGGGAAGGCCGACGTTGAACTATAAACAGCGGAACTTCGGGAAGAAATTGTTGGTCGCCTTTAAAGACGAGAAGCTGACCGGCGATGTGGACACCGCGGTGGTGGAGTGTTTGGACGCGCTGCGGTGTATGCGACGACAGACGGCGTTGGGCGGGGCCACAGTGCTGGATGCGGAGCGGACAGGCATCCTGGAGCGGTTGACGCGCCTGGCCATGGATGATATGTGTAGGTCTACGGTTGATTGATCGATTGCTGGGGTTGCGTTAATGCCCTTTTGGTGGGGCGTTGATTGATCGATTGCTGGGGTTTTGTTAATGCGGCTTTTGGTGGGGCGTTGATTGATCGATTGCTGGGGTTGCGTTAATGCGGCTTTTGATTGGGCGTTGATTGATCGATTGCTGGGGTTTCGATAATGCCCTTTTGGTGGGGCGTTGATTGATCGATCGATTGATGGGGTTGCGTTAATGCGGCTTTTGATGGGGCGTTGATTGATCGATTGCTGGGGTTTTGTTAATGCGGCTTCTGGTGAGGCCTTGATTGATTGATTGTCGGGTGTTTCGAAGTTTTTTGCTAGCTTCATATAATTGTATCAGTTTGCTAGCAACGGGCTCCCTGCATAAAATTGCCTTTGAGCTAAAACGGGATAACGTGCAGAGCCTACAAAGTTTGTAGTGGGCACGCTTGCCGTGCTGATTGAAGGACTGGTGTGAACGGGATAGCAGTCGATTGATTGATTGAATGAATTGGCGCCTTTTGAATTATCTGTATATGTTTATTTTGGTTGGTTTATTGTTTTTGGAATTGCCCACTTTTATTTTCCAAAACTGCAATGAATTCAATTGAAAATCTTTGCGTGAGGGGCTCAGTTAAAAATAGGGAGTTCTAAAAAGGCAATCAATATATTAAAATTACTAATTTCTGTAGGCATGATGCTGAGGCAACTGTTCACGACGATGGAGCGATATATCCCGCGGACCAATCAAAGCCCCGGCACTCCGCAGCGCCTTAAAGAGCTCCATTCGCAGCTCGCTCAGCACGTCATCTCCGTGGTGGCGCTCTACTGGTCGGTCAACCGGAACCTGGATCTCCAGGACTCGAATAGTGTATTAAACACGGTCCGTGCCTCCGTTCCCCCGCTCATGCTGCTTCTGGAGTTTCTACCGGTTGGCGCAAAGGTTGCCGCGCTCCGGCTGCTCTCTACCTGGTGTGAGTTTTACCACATCGAAGTGCTGGGGGAGAATGTGCCGAAAGCTATCGCGGCGTCTCTGCCGGCGGTGCTGCGGACTGCCGGCGATTGGGAACAGCAGACGCTGATTGGGGATATTTTGAGATGTCTGTGGAAATCCAACGAGGCTCTCGTGGAAGATATTGCCGCATCGCCTGCGTCGGGATTACGAAACGTGTTGTATGGTAAGGGAAGGGATCTTACTCAGCGGATGATTTTTATTCGTTTTGTTGGCTGTCCTACCTGGTGGGTCTGTCTGTGGGTCTGTCTGTCTGTTTGTCTGTCTGTCTGTGGGTCTGTCTGTCTGTTTGTCTGTCTGTCTGTGGGTCTGTCTGTCTATCTGTCTGTCTGTGGGTCTGTCTGTCTGTCTGTTTGTCTGTCTGTCTGTGGGTCTGTCTGTCTGTTTGTCTGTCTGTGGGTCTGTCTGTATGTTTGTCTGTCTGTCTGTGGGTCTGTCTGTCTGTTTGTCTGTCTGTCTGTGGGTCTGTTTGTCTGTCTGTCTGTGGGTCTGTCTGTCTGTTTGCCTGTCTGTGGGTCTGTCTGTCTCTCTGTCTCTCTGTCTGTCTGTCTGTCTGTCTGTCTGTCTGTGTGTCTGTCTGCTCACTTGCAGTTTGAGACAGCCCATTCCTTAAATGACCGACAGCTGCCAGTACCGATGAACTAATCTTATCCTCCTGCTAATCCCACAGATTTTTGTCAGCTCTTTCGAACACCCGGCGACCAGTTCCTACCGGTCCGCATTGCTCATTTCCTCAACGACCACAACGGCATCCACCGGCTGGTCTTCTCCTTCCCCCTCGCACCGCAAACAGCCGTGTGCCATCAGTTCCGCTCTCCCGCGGAACACTTCCCCCTCGGTAATCCCTACCTCCACTATGACGGCTGGTCGAGCGGACCGTGTCCGTGGCAGCTCAACTTCAGCACCACGTCCTCCGTCATCTCCTTCGAAATGGCCGGCCTCGATGACGCCGTGTGCGTGGTGAAGATCCCCGCTGCGGCTGTCATCTCCGTGGAAGCCGTGGTGCCGTGGCCGCAGACCGCTCGAGTGGAGTTACTGTTGGCGGACAACTTTGAGACTTACCTCCAGGTAGGGATTCATCTCCAGTTTCAATCTCATTTCAAATCCATTGAACGGTGTTATCCATTCCAAAACGAAGTTCCACAAGGGGGGCACTTTCCAGGGGCTCCCATGCCCTTGTGCACTCTCGAAGTAAAGCCAATTCCACGGCTCCATTAAATTCCCGTGCCGCTCTATGGAATTCTAACTGGGTTCCCTGGAATTCTAACTGGGTTCCATGGAATTCTAACTGGGTTCCATGGAATTCTAATGGAGATCCATTCCAAACTTGGAAAAAATCCACATATCACGTTTTCCAAGCTCCATTCCATTTTGGAACGGTTAGAATGAAAAGGAATTCCACAACGTTATTCCAGTTCCAAATAGAATGCGATTTGGATAAACGGAATTTTATTTAGGAGTTCACAGGGAAATTCCGCTTTCGGCAGAATTCCCCCTCTTTCCGCGGTTTTTAGGCTTCATTTAAGAGGTGGAATTTTACCTCTTAGAAATCCACGAAATCAGGCTGAAAGTGGAACTCAACCCCGAACGTGGAATGAGGTGTAACTTTGCCGAATGGGAATTTTCCTCGGAATTGTTAAAAGGGATTCCATTTAGCCGAATTGCATTCCAAATGGAATTTAAGCAACTTTTTGGAATCACAATTCAGTCCATCCATTCTAATGGAGAATTCCATTCCATTCGAATGAAGAATTCCATTCCATTCCAGTGGTGAATTCCATTCCATTCCAATGGAGAACTCCATTGCATTCCCATCTAGAATTCCATTCCATTCCAATGGAGAACTCCATTCCATTCCCATCTAGAATTCCATTCCATTCCATTCTAATCTAGAATTCCATTCCATTCCAATGGAGAATTCCATTGCATTTTTACTCCGCCGCTTCTGGAAGTAACTTTCTTCTAATTCCAGGAAGGCGGCGGCGCTGCTGACATTTCCTCCCACGGCGGTGAGCTGGTCTGCTGTGATAAAATCCTGTTCCACCTCACCGTCCAGGGAATCTGCGAGCGCGCGCTGCTCGAGCAGGCTCTCCACGCCTTCTTCGCCGCGCGCAAACCCATGGAGGATTTCAATTTCGACGTGCAAGTCGCACCGGACGCCGCGGAACTCGCGCCTCCTTCCCTCGCGGGTGATACGCTCGGGCGGCGAGAAGCCGTCGCTCGGTCCGCGGACCCGACCAAGCGGAAGACCGACGAGGCCGACTGCTACCGCGACGTGCTGAAGGAGTACCAGCTGTTTGGCGAGGACGCCGAGAACGCCTTGTACGTGGGATGTTCCCCTCCGCCGGATCCGAATCTGAAGAAATCCACCAAGAAGGGGGCGATTGCAGACCCGGTGATTAACTTCGCAACCGTCGCGGATGACGCGGACTCGAAGACGTCTCCGACGACGACGAGTCGTTTGCCGGCGCATTTCGACATGCCCGTCGGTTCGGTGGTTATTCCGAACCTCCGGGAGTTGCCGCGGGAAGGGCAGAATCTCGTCCTCACAGTCGGCTCGAAGAAGTTCCTCATCCCGGCAAACACGGTCTCAGCGGAATTTGTCATTCCCAATGGCGCCGCCGGGGTCCCGGTGAACGACTCCCACCGAAGCGAACCGCTGGACGCTCCACCGCCGCGTCCGACGACGAGGTCCTCCTCGTCCTCCTCGATCGAAGCGATTGTCGTTGAGTAGATGTGTTTGATGGGCTTGGAAGTTTTCCATCCGCTTCTGTGTGCCTCTTTCATAAAATCTTCTTCCGGGGGTGCAGTTACTCTCGCCGATCTTCCCTTGCGGTTTATATTTTCTAAGAAGGAACCGTTTTTCAATTTTATCTCACACCTTTATGGAAAGCGGACTCAGGAGTGAAATCGGGTGTGTAGTTTGCTCGATATATTATCGTTCCGTTTGACGCCTTATGATAATATATATATATAATACAGGCACTCGCACTGTATAGGCGAAAGTGGCAAAAATAAATAAAAGAACAAGATTTTGCGTAGTTTTGCTGAGTTTTTGACAGGTTTTGGTAAGACGCGTGGAATCTATACGAGTATATACAGGTGACTGAAATTCCGCATTTCTTCAGGCATGGCCCCTTTTCTGTTCTCTTTGTTCTTTTTTTGCGCGGAAGCGGATACGGCGGAAGCGGACACGGCGGAAGCGGAGGCGGAGGCCGATACGGCGGAAGCGGAGGCGGATACGGTGCGTGTCAAGTCAACAATTACACTGTCTGTATGTAAATATGTAAGCATGTCTTGATAGAAAATTAAAAGCTTAAATAAAAAACTAGCAAGTGTATGTTATACACTAAGAAATGCGGAGCAATGGGCAAGGACGTCACGTTAGACACACGGACAGCGCGTCGCCCACCCACACGGCGTGGGCGGACCGTACACGTGGGCATGCGTACGCGTGGGCGAGGCCGGACATCAAACCGGCCACCAGCAGAGCTGAATGCAGCGCTGCGTGACGTCATACACACAGCGCGTCGTCCTCGCCCACGCGCCCACGCGGACCGTACACGTGCCCATGCGTACGCGTGGGCGAGGCCGGACATCAAACCGGCCACCAGCAGAGCTGAATAAGAAATGCTTCGCTCGCTCCGCATGACTATAAACTAGACTATAATTTGGAAAAAAAAGTACGAAAAATGTTGGAGATGGAGGGCATCGATCCCCCTACATCCCGCATGCTAAGCGGGCGCTCTACCATTTGAGCTACATCCCCGTGCTTCGGTGCATTATCGGTGAAACTAAACGCCACTCGTGAGTGGGCAACGACATTTCATATTGACACTGCGATGATATTCCGTCTATCATGGAAAACCGGAAATTAACCACATATCCTTATATAAATATGTAAATGAACATTATTTAATTAACTTTCAAGCCGGACACTAGTGTTGGTTAAATATATTTTAAATACTTTATTTTCGCGTTAGACAGGGGCAGGGTACGAGCTGTGGAACGTTTAATCGGCCACGCGGCGCTTGTGCTGTGTGTACGGTGCCCACAGCCGTGCACACGTTCCACTCCAGTACAACTGTCCCTGTCTAACGCGAAGATACAGTAATATTTAAAATGGCCAAAAACAGGCTTTTCATTTTAAATAAAATGATCAGTGGTGGCGATGGTGGCGATGGTGGCGATGGTGGCGATGGTGGCGGTGGTGGCGGTTTCGGGCGACAGATGCATCCGCACTTGAACCATCAAGGTCGCGAAAATACCAACTTTCCCATGTGCAACCGGAACACGGACGGACGATGGGCGGGGAGCCAGCAGCAGCATGGGCGCTCGAAGAAAAGAACGGCTCGATCGTGGGTCGGTCGTGGGCCCCAGCGAGAAGTTTCATCCGGTGTTAACTTGACTGTCGCCCAGTTCCAAGCACTCGGTCAGTTGGATGGGCCGTCCGCCGGTGGCCCTCAGACCTTTCGGCCGGACAGTTAAGCCCCACCCCCTTCAGTCATCGGTTGACTGTTCAATCGGATTCACTGTGTTGTGATTGGTTGATCTTTAAGACCAACTTGACAGCGATTGATTGATTGATTAAGCGGAATTTCTTGACGCACATATTGGACTGGTTGATTGATTGATTTTTGGTAAACAATAGCAAACGTTGATGAACAGATAAGGTTCGGGGTGGATCAAATTAACTGGTAGGGCAAAAAAGTTTCCCTTGAGATCGGGATTACGGTACTGGTCAAAACTTACGACGATCTATTACGGCAAGGCCTCGCACCCGTCTCCGACTCCACGCATTCTATTGTTGTCATTTAAAGAAAGTCAACGGTCCGGTCTGGATTCATGGCCTGCTCCTTTTACCGTGCTTGGCCGATTTCTTTAGAAGTGAC
This sequence comes from Hypsibius dujardini, assembly GCA_001579985.1. Lineage (NCBI taxonomy): Eukaryota > Metazoa > Tardigrada > Eutardigrada > Parachela > Hypsibiidae > Hypsibius > Hypsibius dujardini. Next base: position 6,527 of record LRSR01003255.1, read on the forward strand.
AAACCATTCGAATTATTCGATTCTGGCGGTCCTTTTTCCTAGGCTGACACGTGGCGCCACTTTACTCCGTTCGTCTCTTTCCATTTTCGTTCATCAGGCCAGCTTTTTTGTTCTTCACTTTAGCTGGTCTATTCGCAATTCAGTCTTTTCTTTCTTCAATATGGCTTCCCTGTTCTTTAAAATAACTGTTTTGTTCTTCAATTTAGCTGGTCTGTTCGCAATTCAGTCTTTTCTTTCTTCAATATGGCTTCCTTGTTCTTTAAAATAACTGTTTTGTTCTTCAATTTAGCTGGTCTATTCGCAATTCAGTCTTTTCTTTCTTCAATATGGCTTCCCTGTTCTTTAAAATAACTGTTTTGTTCTTCACTTTAGCTGGTCTATTCGCAATCCAGTCTTTTCTTTCTTCAATATGGCTCCTTGTTCTTTAAAATAACTGTTTTGTTCTTCAACCTCGCTTTCATTCCTATATCTTGCTATTCCGTTCTTAAATCTTGCTTTTTCGTTCCCAAACCCGTTCTTAAACCTTGCATTTTTCGTTCTTAAACTTTCCTTTGGCTCTATTGCAGGGTCGCGCCCGGAAGAAGGCCTTGCGCCACTTCATCGAAAAGTACTGTACCAAGTTGACGCTGAACTTTCACACCAACAAGAAAGTCAACGAAGAAGTCGCCGTCCTCCCCACCCAGAAGCTAAGAAATAAATGTCGCCGGGTACGCGTCTGCTACGGCACGATCTAAAACATGGACTGTACTGAGCGTACTGGACTCCTGTACCGTACTGAGTGTACTGGACTGGACTGGACTGGACTGGACTAGACTGGACTGGACTGGACTGGACTGGACTACTGGACTAAACTGATTTGGATGGGATTGGATTGTATTGGACTGGATTGGACTGGACTACTGGACTGGACTGGACTGGAATGTTCTGTACTGTACTGTAGCGAGAAATCGAGCCATTGATTGATTGATTGACTTAACTTATTTTTTTAAGCGCAGTACAAAACATTACAGTACAGTCTAGTACAGTCCAGTCCAGTACAGTCCAGTCCAGTACAGGAGTCCAGTACAGGAGTCCAGTACACTCAGTACAGTCCATGTTTTAGATCGTGCCCTTTGATTCATTGATTGTTGTTGTATCAAGCTTTTTTGTTCTTAAACCTTGCTTTATCGTTCTCAAACCTTGCTTTTCCGTTCCCAAATCTGTTCTTGAACCTTGCTTTTTCGTTCTTAAACCCAGCTTTTCCGTTCTTGAACCCAGCTTTTTTGTTCTACTGATCCAATTGCGGAAGGGTCAATGAATCGATCAACGCAGGGATTACCTTTAAAATAATAAGTAAACAACGTACAAACGTTACTTCGTCGATTTCATAAATCCGCCATTTCCTCGTCTTTACGGTAATTCCAACTGGGATCGTGCCCCCCATCAAGCAGATCTCCATGGCCAAATTTAATCCCCTTCCAACACATTCAACGCGTGGGGAGTCCGCGGAAGCCTACTGTCCGTCGTGCCGAGAAATCACCCCCACTGTGGAGGAAGTTCTCATCTCCAGTTATCTTTCGGTCTGCGAGGTCTGCGGCACGGTGGTGGAGGACTGCCCCATCGAGGATCCCGGTTCACGGGCCGGTAATGGCTTTGAGGGTGTCGCGCGGAATGGCCAGCATTGGAGCTTCAGTCTGCAGGGCGCGGTGGGGAATTCATGGGGGCAGTTGAACGCGCTGCGGAAGGAGAAATCGCGTGCGGGTCTGGCCTACCGCCGCTACTGCGCCGACCGCAATTGCCCGATGTACGCGGCGATTAGCACCTCGATTGAGGCGCTTTGTGGGAAGTTGAGTTTGGATGAGAGTCTGCGGACACGGATCAAGGAGATTTGGTGAGTGTGTGACGCCGGTTCTTTCAGTCAATTCATCAATCAAGCAATAGAGTCAGTCTTGACGTTGTCTCGAGCCAATCAATCAATCAAACAATTCATCAATCAAGCAATAGAGTTAGTCTTGACGTTGTGTCGAGCCAATCAATCAATCAATCGATCGATCGACAGCGTGCAGTAATTCTTTTGAAAATTCTACTTTACTTGACTGGATCTGGAATTCAAACGGGATTTTTAACGCGCTTGAATGATTGATCACGGTAAAAATTGTTTCGATTTTTTAATGTCGAGAATAGAGTTTGCGGTTGGGGGGTGAGTTTTTTAGTGACTTTTATCCGGTCGATTCATCAATCAAGCGATAGAGTTAGTGTTGACGTTGTGTCGAGCCAATCAATCAATCAATCGATAGACAGCGTGCAGTATCAAGAAAACCGATTTTGCTTTTTTGACCGGTCAATCAACCGATCAAACGAAGTCTTCCAGAGTAATTAGCTCGAAACTTTCGAAGCCGGATCGGATGAAATTCGGCTTCCTATTTTTTCAGGTATTCCATCAGAAGTCCAAGCGGTCTCCGGGGCGTCCACATCGACCGAGACCTCGCGCGCCACATCGGGCTCGGTTGCATCTTCTGGGCGTGTCGGTCAGAGGGCCTCCAGATATCGGCCGCCAAACTCGCCAGCCTCGCCGAAGTGGACAAGGCGACGTTTCTCCGCGCCAGTCTCAAAGTGGAAGCTGTCCTCGGTTTCCCCGCGTCCGAGCGACAAAGGAACCAATTAACTCTCTCCGAATCCGTCCAGCCACCCCGGAAGACGCTTTCTGAGCTCTTCACCACCGTACAAACCAAAAACGCTCGCCATGCCCGGGCAGCGGAAACGTTGTGTGGTATTTTGATGCGGTTGAAGCTGGTCGAGGAAGATTTCGCGTTGGAAGACGTCGCGACAGTGGTCGGCTTCATCTTCCTCGGGAAGTTTGAGCCGCGAAAGCGGAAGGACCTCGCGAATTACTGCCTCGTGTACGGGCTGTCTTTCAACGGTAATTTGCCCGAACTGCATGATAGAATAACGCGGATTTTGACCAGACTGGCTGAGGAGACCGGACTCATTGACTCGCATGATCTGATCGCAAAGTTTGACGATTTTGTCGGGTTTGTTGAGGCTTACTCTGCTGATAATCTTCCCGAATCTCTTCGCTCTTTTCGTCTGTAAATTACTATTAAATTTGCTCCTGCTCTCGGCACGAGACAGTACAGACAGACAACAGACAGACAGACAGACAGACAGGCGGACAGACAGACAGACAGACAGCAGACAGACAGGCAGACAGACAGGCAGATAGACAGACAGGCAGATAGACAGACAGACAGACAGACAGGCATATAGACAAAAAGGCTTATAGGTAGATGGATAGACAGACAAGAAGCGAACCCTGCCTGAAAACATACGGACATCTCGGTATGGTCCAGTAAGAGGGTGGGATATACACAGAAGGGGCCCTTTTTTATACTCAGGCAAGCACGCCACATTGTAGGGCATCTTTCGCGGCTGACCTCTTCCATATTATTGGTCATTGTCCGCTGAGCGCTGCTGGCTTGCCGCTACGCAGACACACCAAAATGGCGCGTCCTTCCGCGCGCGACGCGCTCCACCTCCACACTCCGTGTATATTCTTTTCTCCAGCCAAGCGCGCCTCGATGGGGTGTTGACGACTACTGCATACATGGCAATTTACACCTGCCGCTCGAAAATCCGCCGGACCGGAATCAACAGGTACACTCTTCGTGTGCCAATCAACATCGCCATCGCGCTTAGACAAGTCAGTATATAAAAGCCTGCGCCTAAAACGCACTCCTTGAAGGTCACATTTTCAGTCGACGTGTTTATTGCGTCTCTTTCCGCATTTTCAGACATGAACTCTCTCGCAGGGTGTTGCCTGTGTCTGCTTGCCTGGACGGTGTCTGTGGCGCACGCCCAGCCGGATCTGGATGATCGTAGTGCGTTGAATTACATCGGTGTACCCGCGTTCGCCCAGGGAGAAGGAGGAGCCCAGGGGAGGAGCGGAGCGAGCGCCGCGGCTTCAGGCAACTCCATCAACAGTCTGTACAATCAGTTCCAGATGCCGCAGTTCCAGCCGAATAAGAACTGGTACAGCCCGGAACTGATGCGACCGAATCTGCGGGGTCCGCCTCCGATAGGGGGACCGCCGATGATGCCGCCGTTCCAGGGACCGCCGTTACCGCAGCCGCCGCAGGAGAGGGAGGCGCCGTCGCGACCGAATGACGGATGTAAGGGTTTTGTCTGACAGGGTAGATGTCTCCGCTGACTTGTCAGAAGTGGTAATGTCTGATTGTCTATTATACCTGTACTGTCTGTCTGTCTGTCTGTCTGTCTGTCTGTCTGTTTGTCTGTCTGTCTGTCTGCCTCTCTGTCTGTCTGTCTGTCTGTCTGTGATTGTCTAGTATACTTGTCTGCCTGTCTCTCCGTCTGGATTGCTGTCTGTCTGTCTATCTGTCTGCTTGCCTGTTTGTCTGTCTGTTTGTTTGCCTAACGGTGAGTGACTTGTCTTCTCTGATTTTTTGTTCTTGACTGAATGCATGAGACACTTGACCGAACATTCACTGAGCGACTCAAATATGTTTGGACTTACTGGATAACATGCCTCCTTCGAATATCTTGTCTGACTGACTGAATCGGCTTCTGGGGGCTTGACTTGCTGACGCCATTGTTTGAAATGGCCATGTCTATTATTATTTGACTATGTCGGTTGCCCTGGTTTGAATTCTGCCTTGGTTTGACTGAATAAGGATGGTATACAGTAGATTGTCTTGTCTGACTATCTTACGCACTTGTCTGGAAGTTGACACTGACTAAAAGTCTGAACGCTGTACCTGGCTTAGTCAGACACATGCCTTCATGACAGGACAGACAAATCAGACAAATTCCTTGACGTTCTGTGCCTAGTTTGCCTGTGAGTTAGAGTCGTTGACTGAAAAACCGACTTTTTCGGAAAAATTTGTCTTAGAATGAACGTCCCTATGTCCAGTAATTCACATTTGTTTTGCAGCTGTTTTGGTTGGGGATTTGACCTGCACACCGTTGCAGTCGATCGTGGGCCTGTCCAATGACCGGAACCACTGGCTCTCCACGGTCGAATGCGAGTGCCGCATGGTGACCAACCGTGCGCCGGAGTTCTCCTGCTACTCACTCTGCGACGCACCGCGCTTCGGCCAGCGGTGTGAGGCAAGCTTTTCCATCCTTAACTCCTGCCCGACCTACAAAAACTGCGGTAAGAAGCTTAAAAGAATGCGTATGAAAATACACCGCTCGAGACTGCTTCCTGATGGCCTGGTTTTCTTCGTAGCTAACTGGACGCAATCCAATTCCTCTGATTCTGGTGCCATCTCCTGCACGTCTGGCGTTCCTGTGCCTGAAGCGGTCAGCTAGACAGCCAGACAGACAGACAGACAGACAGACAGTCAGCCAGACAGCCAGACAGACATACAGGCAGACAGGCAAACACACAGGCAGACAGACAGACAGACAGACAGCCAGGTAGACAGATAGACAGACAGGCAGACAGACAGGTAGATAGGTGGACAGGCAGACAAGCAAACAGACAGATAGACAGCAATGAGTATGCTGACATGGGACATCCTGTTTAGGTCTGTTGGATTCTCGCATCGGCAGCCTTGAGGGATGACGATACGCCTCTGCGACCTGCGTTTTACGCCAACGCTGCCGCTGGTTGTTCCATGTCGTAAGTTTTCCGACTCCGATCTTTCATATAAAAGTCTTACAACCTCATTTCAATCCAATTACTAGTAATACTCGTTTTCTCCGCCTCTCTTGCAGATGTTTGTGCGGCAATGACGGCACAATAGCGGGCGAGTTCCAATGCCTTAAGGCCCCCACCAGCAAGTGGCGCTTCCCCATCTACCCGCGCACCAAGAAATTCGATTTCTCCCAGAACGGCTAAAATTCTTCCCATTTTTCATTTTTACCTTTGCCTTAGTTTCTCTGCGCTTTTGTTGTTGTAATTAAATTCGTTGATTTTTTAGTAGTACTATTTTTCCTTCACTCTCCACTTTACATCTGTCCACAAAATAGTAGTCCGTTATTAAAGCAGGAACCACAGTTCACTGTGAAATTGACATTTCGCTTCTAAATATACGCCATAGAGTGACACAGACACAGACAAACACAGACACAGACAAACACAGACAGACAGACAGACAGACAGACAGACAGACAGACAGACAGACAGACAGGCAGACACAGACAGACACACAGACACACAGACACAGACAGACACACAGACACAGACAGACAATGTCCTTGGATCTCGCTCTCTCCGTCGAAAATAAATCGGTCATTGTCTTGGACTCCCATGAGGCGCATTCGGCAAAAGCAACCGCGACGTGCCATTGTCCTTCCGTGACTAGCTCCATTTACTTTCTCAGCTTTTTTCTATCTTCCCTTCATCAACGTGCTGATTGCTGTTTTCGCCATCACAATCACACAGTCACACTTCGATTGTCTGTCACTCAGAGACTCTGCCTCTGCCGGTGTACTGGATCATCGAGTCTGTCTGTCTGTCTGTCTGTCTATCTGTCTGTCTGTCTGTCTGTCTGTGTCTGCTGGCCAAATAAAATACTCCAACCAATTTTCCTTTGTCAAGGTCAACTTTCGCTTCAGTCGACTTTGTTTGTCGCTGCGTAGTCCGATCTGCACATTATCTGAAATTCTTTCGCAATTCATTTGATTTCTTTCCTGCGCTTCAACCTTATTCATTTAATAACATTCATTTTAATTTCATAATCAGTCAATAATTTCTTCTTCATTCATCATGTCTTTCCCCGGGATCTGTCTGGTCCTTCTTGCCTTGATGTCTGGGTGCCGAGGTCAGCCGGCTCCTCGAGGTCGAATGGACATTCCGATGGGAGTGCCCGACTTGAATGATCGGTTCTCCAACGGCCTGGCGAATTATATCGGCATGTCTGCCTTGCCGGGTGCGAACAGTCAGCAGGGTAATTTCGGAATGGGAGGCAGATTCGGAGCTGAGGAACGGAGTGGCGCTGGTCCCGCCGCACCCGGTAACTCGGTTGGAGGCGGAGGTGGGTTTTATGACACGCCGTTTTCGATGCCACAAGTGCAGTCCAATACCGCCGGGATGACGAACTGGTACGGACCGGAATTCGCTCCGCCACAGCAGCAACGTCGGCAGCAACAGCAGGGTAACGGACAAACTTCAAGTGACGGATGTAAGAACTTTAAATTGACTATGAAAATGGCTTGATTACATTGACAAGTACCGTATGTCTGTCTGTCTGTCTGTCTGTACGTCTGTTTGTCTGTCTGTCTGTCTGTCTGTCTGTCTGTTTATTTGTCTGTTTGTCTGTCTGTCTGTCTGTCTGTCTGTCTGTCTGTCTATTTGTCTGTCTGTCTGTTTGTTTGTCTGTCTGTCTGTCTATCTGTCTGTCTGCCTCTCTACCTGCATGTGTTTGTGGATGGTCGGGAATAAACCGGTCGTGCGATTCCTAACTGAAAAAGCTACACGTCATGATGGAATTCTATTTTAGCAATTATAATGGAAAACCTCAGCTGTTCCCGGGACTTTTTGCATACGGCTATCGGTCTGTCCAATAACCGAAGCAATTGGTTGTCCACGGTTGAGTGCGAGTGCCGCTTGGTGAGGGGCCGTCAGCCGGGCTTCTCCTGCTACTCCCTCTGTGACGGGCCTCAACGGGGTCTGCGGTGCGAGCCTTACTTTCCCGTAAACAAAACCTGTCCTTCGTACAAGAACTGCGGTAAGATAATGGCATGTCAATTCAACCGTCCCTTAAAGTTACGGTCCCTTAAACTCTTGACACAGGTAACTGGACGCAGTCGACATCAACGGATTCTGGCGCGATCTCATGCAAGACTGGTGTTCCCGTACCTGAGTCGGTTAGTCCATTCAATACTGACACAGACACAGACACAGACACAGACAAACAGACAAACAGACAAACAGACACAGACACAGACACAGACAGACAGACAGACAGACAGACAGACAGACAG